>JAQMYK010000016.1:15366039-15386979 GCA_030014345.1 Clarias buthupogon
AGCCACATTGGCCAGTGAGCAAAAAAGTTAATGTCATGCCCTGATATATATATATATATATATATATATATATATATACGGTGCATTAAAATATCTTTGGTGAAAAAAAACTATTAGCTTATCACTATGGGTTTTGTTCTCCAAATGAGGAAAATTAATATCCACATAATTTGACTGAAATGTATATAGATTTTTGTAACTGCTTCACTATCTAGTCGGCAAAGAGTATGTCACTTACAGTAAGAGATAATAAAACAATGTAGTAGTAAAGTAATGAGGCACTAGAGAGGCAATGTACACATTAACCTAGGCACTGTATAAAAAAATAAAAAAATAAATAAATTACTCAGTAAATAAAATAAAATTAACCTACACAGTAAAATCCTCAGTGTTGATTTAAGACAGTCAGGATTTATTTGAGTCCAACCGGACTCATATAAACACCGCTGGGTGTTAATTCAACACTGGGAAAGTGGTTGGCTTTCTTAATTCAATGTAAATGGCAGGCAAAGGGATATGGTACAGTATCCTCTGTATGCAGCAATAGCAAGTGCATGCACAAGGAGAAGAGAAAGACAGTACAGTTTTAACTTGTTCGAGGGTCAACAGAAAAAAATTATATGTCTCGTTCTCTTAAAATTGATGTAAATTTAAATAAATAAACAAAAAACAAAAAACAAAAAAACCTGGCAGCAGGGGTCTGGGGTCATGCCCTCACACACTCCCTACGTAGGTAGAACCCCCCCCCCAACCAACCCTCCCCCAATTTTTTTCGCAGCTAGACTTGTGCACCAAAGATGGTAGAGGAAAAGTATACTGAAGGTACAACTCAGATTTTGTGATTTACTAATATAAAACAGTGCTATAGCAGGTGCAACATTCTTCACTCAAAGTTTATTGTGTGAGCATGGTTTACAGTATGAAGGGTCATTACCGAGCTTTTTTGTTAGCTGGTGCATTGAGTGCATGTGCCTGATATTGTTATATCTGACTGACCCTCGAAAATACAGCCTTAATGACATTAATGTTACTCTAGGTGTTACATGGGTGTTACAGTATGTAGATTCCTCATGGTCAGCATAGCTGGTTATTTAAATCTCAGTCATCCAGGAGAGTGTGGAAAAAGATTTGTAGGCCAACGGTGACGTAGCAGACGCCAAACTGCTGGTATGAACAGACATGTTGTTACAGCTACAACATGATTGCCATTCTGTGCCACCCCGGGCACTCCCAGCATGCCAGCTGCATACCGCTCTCTCAAGAACCCTACAGCTAGTACATGTTTGAAAAAGAAATATCTACTTTTGCAAGAAATTCCTGTCTCCACATGTTGCATTCTTACTTTGATATTCCTGAAGGACATGAACTGAGATATGAGTATCCATCTTAAAAAGTGTGAACATTCTCACCCAGTGTTGTCAGGTTATTTGGTCTTTCCGGAAACTGGAGCTCTAAATTTGTCTCCTTACTGACATGGGAGAAGGTCACTGAAAGCCAGGCCACATATAAACACAGAAGAGACAAGGAGAAAACCTTGTAGGCAGTATTTTTGTTCTGTTGCTAAAGCCTACTAGGAAGATCGGCTTTCATCAGCATCCCAATCTGGACTTGGACAGTGAACAAAATTCAGGTCATAGTTTCGGTAAAAACAATGAAATGCTATCCCATTTGTCTCACCCTTTACAGTAAAACTCGTTCCATGCTCTGGTATATGAGCTAAAGTGCAGGATGTATGAATTCATTACTGTTTCTGAAAATATATCCAACTAAGAATTCAGTAACTGCTAGGAATGAGAAAAGTCCCAGATCAAAATGGGGGCATGTCTTCAAAATGTTGATGGGGAAATTCCATACGCTCTACTTAGCCACATAATTTCCATGAGTCATAAACCTATTCATCGCTCGAATTGAAGAAATTGTGTGGCATTTGCACTCAAACCTTTGACTTTATGATATTCCATACAGTAGGTACTATGTAACCATAGATGGTCTAGTTAGTACATGCGCCATGCTGCAATGGTGTATACAGAAAAATTCTAAAAGACTGTAGTGAGGTGTCTTAGCTGTGCCTCATCACTGGACTTGTACAAATGGATGCTAACCATTAAGTGAATAATGATGGCTCGTTGTCACTAAATATTAATCTCCACAAATGAAAAGCCACAGTGACACACTACATGATTTAGATGAATGAATGGGTTAGACAAGTGCTTGGTTACTTGGTTACTTGGTTGTCATTTGGTTGGTTTTGGCATAGACCTCACCGTGTCCCGCTGGATTTATTTTCATGGTCGTTCCCATTCATTTGTGAAAAAAATAGCCAGTTTGTTTGTGGTGGCTTGAATTTTTACTAACAGTAAAGAGAATGCCTATGTCGGGTGAGGCAAGCAGGGCACACAGTCATTCTTGTGACTTAACATGACACCACTTGCACTAAGACACAGACAGCTGCGTATGCACATGCCTTCCATTCTGTTTGTTGTAGGGGATTATTAACAACTAAAAGGACCCAGTGACTTTGGTATTGTGGAACCATGTACAGCTTTCTGACTTCTGAAGATCTCTGATTCCTTCTGAGAGAACCTTGTAGATATTGTAACTAAACAGCTGCTTCTGGTGATCGTAAATAAAAAGGTGAATTTAAAATAGGGCCCCGATAGTACATCAAGATACCAGAACATATTGATATTGAAATTGGAACTCCTTATTGCAATAATGTACTATATGATAAAAATAAATAGAAACAAATCAGAGAATTTTGTATTGTTGTATTTTGAGTCACTGTGTGAGCAAAATCCAGTTATTATTTATCAATTCATTGAAAGTCCTACTAAGTAGCAACTACTATGACTTATTTAACTAACAACATTAAAACTAATATTATAGTTACATAATGACAAGAATCCAAATACAGGTCCACGGAGAAAAAAATACAATTTTTATAGATTTTTCTCAACCAAATTATATTTGTATTTTTTCCACTGCTGCTCCAATGCCATAATCCATTCTTATCTGAAAAGATATTATATCATACATTGATCATTTTGATATAGTATCCATAATTTTATCATATACATCATTTATCTTATTATCCATAAAAGCTACAAATACCAGAGGATAAAATCGAATTGAATCTGATGTCAGCAAAGTCAGAGTCAGAATCCATGCAAACCATATTGCAGTAAATGGCCGAAGAGTCATTAGCGGTGCAGTGCTGACAGACCAGAATGCAAAGTGGCAGATTAGCTCCTACATTAGCGTAGCTTTTTGGGATGCTTATCCAAAGGTTGCATCACTTGCTTGCAGATATGGTTTAAGTGAACAGGTAAGACTTTAATGTTAACTAAATGAAAAAAAAATTCTATAAGTAACTATAAGAGTAACTAAATAAAAAAAGTAAATTATTATTAATTAATTTCAAACAAGTTCTGAATGTTAATTTATTAAGAAACTAGTCACTAGTGAAGCAGGTGTTGGATACAAAAAAAAATTATAAAATGACAGAATGTATGTGTGATTCTTTCTGACACAGAATTTTGCAGTTTGCTGATATTTTAGCTTTTTTTGTGGGAATTTTTTAAGGTTCTGTTTACAGATCCAGAAACAGTCCCCAATCAAATAGGGTTCCAAGAAGAACATGAAGAACACGCTAAGAACCCGTAGCCCTTTAAGCTCAGAGCATTTTAGCCATTATTTGTTTTGCTATTTTTATTTTTTTTAAATAAACATATATAGGGCTCAGGATTGTCCAGTATAGAGTGACATTTTCATCTTTTCAGTACAAAATAGGGAATATAATGAACAGAATTTTAGTTCATTTTAACCAACTTCCCAAACTTGACTAAGCAAAAAAAAAAAGAAAAAAAAGGTCACATAGGCCAAAAATCATGATGCTTGTTATTTTTGGTTTCTTCTATGACCAAAAAAAAAAAAACATATTCTCATTTCTCATATTGCAACATCATTCCTATATTCTGGAAGAAGAAAAAATTTACATTATAATATATAGTTATACATTATAGTTATCAAAGTAGTGATAACGTTCGTTCTACCTGAGATATCTGAAAACCCAAAGACTGAATTCAGTCTGAAGCCCCCGTCATTGACCTATGCTGAAGTCAGTGTAGTGCTGTATAGCTTTAAAGGTTTTAACCACTTAATTAAACCTTGTGAAGTGCAGACCCTGGTGCATGAGATCTCTTATTTCAGTGCTGTACAATATATTAAATAAAATGATTAATAAGTTAAATAGCATTGCTGCCTTACTGACACAGGTGTCTCCACATGGGTTCAGGATCTGGATTTCCATCTACCTTCCAAAAGCATGCCTGTGGTTTAGCTACCCTGAATTGTGTGAATGGTATGAATAAATGTGTGCTTTGGATTCTCCTCAACTATAGGATAAAATGGTGAATGAATGAAGATAAGAATCAAAAGTGAATCAAATGCCATCATTAAAATTTATAATAATAATAATAATAATAATAATATTTTAATAATTATTAATAACAACAACAATACTATTATTATTATTATTAGTAGTAGTAGTAGTAATAAATGAGCATTCTTTCTTGACTAAGAAGACATCCTCTTGTCCCCTTTTCTCCATTATATGCAACATCAGTGCAACAAGCCAATTTGTTCATGTCATAACATAGTTATGCAAGTAGCTGAAGCAGATGAGCTTGAAAAAAGTCCCCATCCAATTATAAAAAATAATAAAATCGTGAACCAGCAATGGGTCATCCCAAACCCCTCCAAGCATCTGTTGCAGTCACTAGAGTCAATTCTCTTGCTGAAGTAATAATGAAGGCCTTAATCTTTTTTCTTCTAGGGACTCATGAGCCAAGCATAAGAGGAGAGCGCACATTCCATGGCTAATGCAGCCACGTTCTGGGCATTTCTTTACAACAGGCTGGTTTGTCCTCTCCTCCCTGTACCAGCTGTCACGCAATGTGCTGCTGCTTGTCACTGAGGAAGAAGTAGAGTACTGTTTCTCAGAGGCACTGACCATCACCTCACACCCAAGACCCAATCTAACAGACTCTCATCAGCTGTCCATTTGAGGAGTGAGTCAGGCCTCCATGTTGAAGTGGTGCATGACCTGAAGAGGGTGTATAAGTGTTATGTAAGTTTATGTTCAGATGACATGGATGACATTGACATTTATTAGTTATTAAGTAATGACAAACAAGATCAAGTACATTAAGGATTAAAATTTGAGAAATTGTATGAAATTTTGAATATTAGGAATTTAGAAAGTTTGCCTTAATCTTGATTTAATATTAAATATTCGTACTAATATAAACGATATCAAATACATGACTAGGAAACTGACATAAGTACCTGCAGGAATTCCATATATTATGAAAAAACATACATTATCCAAAATACACAGGTAATCCAAAAGTCCATTACATGACTGAAAAACTGACTCTTTTATTCTACACAACATTAATCTATTTTGATCAGTTGTTTGAAGGATGTGCACTCACAGCAGCACACTACACATTCTTTCTCCAACAGAGAGCACACCTGATTCTCAAATTCCGCTTTTGCGTCAATATAAACACGAGAGCCATCTATCATGTGACTGTGATTTTGTCACTATTTTGTACAGAAATAGAAAATGAACAAATAAACGAAATTGTGCTTGGGGTTTCTCTTGGTTGGGGCGACATGGGTAGACAGGTCAGTTCTTTAAAAGAAATCTTTGGTAATTAGTCGGTGCTAAAAGCATGGCCTAAAATAATGAAATGTGCAGTACGCTTTAGAAAAATCATTCTTTAGGATTAATTTTTTTTCTTTCAAAAAATGTCAGTGGAAGGACCTTATTAAGATCGTGTTGGATATGTGTGTGTGTGTGTGTGTGTGTGTGTGTGTGTGTGTGTGAGTGAGACAGAGAGAGAGTGAGCACGTGTGTGTTTGGGTGCGTGCGGCTGCCACCCTGCTTATGCTGACAATGAGGTTAAAGGGAGGCCCTGAGTGAGTGATACAGACACAGTGCTCCCTCCAGCCCAGAGAGCCACAGAGGGCCCTTTGTGCTCCTTCAGCCATCAGTGGCCATCCATCACATTCTAACCTGACACATTTTAACTCAACTGCACAGCCTGTTAATCCTTCCAGGCCTGAAAGCTTGGGTTACGGCAATGAGAGGGCAAGTGCTACTCACGTGATATGCGTTAAGGTGTGGCTTTGCCCTTATTTTCTTGGATCAAAATGACCAACATTTTACAAATGAAATGGCATAATTATTTTTTTTTTTTTTTTGAAAACACAAATTCGTAACCCAATTTTTAAAAGACTTTTGAAAAACTTTTGAAAAACAATGCGGACACAGAGGTGTAAAATGAAATATTTGCTGTTCGTCCTGTGCACACATGTACATATGAAAGAATTTTGTTGGTCGAAATCGATACATATTTCACAATCACTGTCTACTGAACTGAACATATGCTGGGTATTTTAGGAAATATCAGATAAATATATTTCTATATCAATTAATGGAAATATGAAATAATAAGTCAACATTTGATTATGTTTTAACCATTTGCAGTCATACCCCTTTTTATTTTGTGTAAAAATATAATTTAAAAATCATCTGATCACAGTAGGTCTTAGTATTAGGCAAATACAACCTCAGATTGTTGGGTTGGGTGCTCGACTTCAACTAGGCCATTACAAAACCTTGATTATTTTCTTTTTCTCCACTCAATGACTGCAAGGTGACCAGATCCTATGACTTCCAAACAAGCCCAAATCAACACCCGTCTACTGTAATGCTTGACAGTGGTTATGAGGTGACCTCTTTTAAAGAGGTCTGCACATTTGCTGATGATCAATTAACCAAGGGCTGATAATTAAATCCTGTGGATGCAGTAAGGGGGTACTTAGTATTGCCCACATGTTTTTTTTTTTTTTTCTTTTCTTCTTTTTTTTTTCATTTTGTTTCATTTTTGTAATAATATATAGCATGACAAAAAGGTAAATGCCTAAAACTAAAACCCACTTTTATTTTTTACACAAAAACATACAAAATAAAAGAGCGTGTACAAACGTTTGAACACAACCATATTCTTGCATAAATATTTATTACAAAACCATTAATACTGGTTATTGCATACTTACTATACAAGTATAGAATTATGAGGGGTGTTCAAGTCAAACTAGGACTTGTGATGAAATTTCTTGTGAATGAAGGTGTACAATTTATTGACATTTACAAGACTTCAGGTGGTGAAACTCATAGCCGCAGTTGAATGGTGGAAACAGATGGAAAGAAAAACATCAACAGATAACTTGTCGACAACTTGTGGAAAAGACTCATTTGTCTGTAGAAACTGTACACATGATCATTCACCGACACCACTTGAACATCACTAGGACTTGGCTGGGAGTCACATGTCCCATACAGCCCTGACCTCGCTCCAAGCCATTTCCGTATGTTTGGGCAATTAAAGGAGTTCCTGGGAGGCCAGTGTTTGAGACACAAAGCAGGCAATCCGATCATGGCTCCAGCATACTGAGAAAACTTTCTACCTTAATGATATCCATGCACTAGTGAAATGGTGAGATAAGTGCATTAGTGTGGCAGAGGATTATATACAGTAGAGAACTAAAGGTAGTTTTTACTCTCATAACTGTGTTCTGCTATTCTGCACAAGCAAAAGTCCAGGGCTGACTTGAACAGCCCTTGTAGTAATACAATAAACAACTTTATGACACATGCTCAAGGTAAACTAATAATTTTACTTTGTCGCAGATATAAATTTTGTGATAATTTCGTTCTTTCTTTCCTGAAGATAAGACCTGCAGAAGTTCAATGTTATGAACTAATGCTTATGAATTGTATTCTCTCATTTATAAGTACTGTAATTGAAGAATAAGGAAGATTTTGTATATGGATATTATACTGTATGACCAATTAATATTGTTAAGATTAGACCGGACCGCATATAACATGGCACAGGTTTTACACCGGGTACCTAAAATAAATTAATAAATTGGACCTTCTGCATCGAAGACAAAAAACCTACCAACAAATGGCCAACATTAATATTATTTAGTATTATGAATCTTATATTTCATACATCTGATTTAATTTCAATTGTATACTAAATATCAGCATGTATATTATACTGGAAACAAGAAACTAAAATCCAGTAACTGAAATATGCTTAATGTTTAATGACCTTTTGCTCCTCTAGCGGAAATAAAACAAGAAAGACTGTGAGTCAAACTTACTTAATAGCTAGTCAGCTATTTAGCTCGCATTGATTTGTTTATTGATGCTAGATGTGTTTCTGCTTAAATTGGCTTCCTTTCTTCCATTTCATCTTTATCTGATAAGCTGTCATATTTAAAGGTTAAAAGTTGTATTCCTGAAAATATCTGTCTTCTGTTGATGTTGCTAAAGCAACTGAAACTAGCAAGTGAACATAGACTGGTGGTACACCAGATTGTATATAAGTAATGACAAAGCTAATTTGTGGAAAATCCCCTTCGATGTGTGTCACATAGCTGCTGCTGCATACGTAAGTAACCATAAATACACCAGTGTGTTACATTAAGAGCCAAAAGAAAGCGCAACAGAATTAGCATTCAGGTTATGAGACCACACATATGTACACAGGAGAGATATTCAGCCTCAGGAGATGCTAAGTCGCTAATTGAGGTCAAGGACACTGAAGAGCTAATTCACTGTGTAGTACCAGTGCTGTATTAAGATACCAAGATGGAATAGTCTAGATATGTGTGACTAGACTGTTTATTGTTGTGGCTGAGGGTTCTACATGAAGGTTCTCTTGCAAGGGTGCTTCCAGGCTTATGATCCTTGGCATTTTTTCATTTTTAAGCATTTATATAAATCAAATTTTAGATCCTGTGAAATTTGAGACAAACTTATGTGGAGTTGTTGGCTAATTAAAGGAGTCACTCTGAACTGCTTCTTCAAATCTCCTGTGATTTGTTAGCTTTCCTTGGCACCAAGATCATATTTCACAGACTTCAACAGTGCCCTGCCGCCCGTTCTTTAAACAAAAATGAACCCCAAAAACATCCCAGAGAGACTTGGGGGCAATGGACAGAGATGCAAAGTATAGATGTGTGGCAACAGCTTAACATGGGATCGGGTTTCTCAGGGCCCTGGCTATATTTAACCTAGTGATCTAACACCAGGCAGAGGGTTTAAATGCCACCCCTACAGTTGGTGTGGAGCAGTTGTCGCCCACAGATCTTGTTCGGCACAAGCTTGGGGATACACACGTGCAGTGCACACACACCACGCAGGACCTAGTACGTGGAAAGAGCAAGTGAGAAAAGAAGAGAGCCAGTGGAGTGCACACTTCTCCTGTCTTGTCAGCCTAGATGGAGCTTTTCGAGACCAACCCGTACTTCTTCCCTGACCAGCGCTTTTATGAAACCGGTGAGAACTACTTCCCTTCCAGGCTTACAGGGGGATTTGATCAAGGAGGATACCAAGACAGGAGCTCCATGGTGGGAATGTGTGGGGATGGAAGACTGCTTTCTGGAACTGTAGGACTGGAAGACAAGCCATCTCCAACCTCCACACTCTCGCTGTCACTCTCACCCAACCAGGAGCAAGAGCACTGCCCAGGTCAGTGCCTGCCGTGGGCCTGCAAGGTGTGCAAGCGCAAGTCAGTAAGCATGGACCGACGACGAGCAGCCACGATGCGTGAGAAGCGCAGGCTCAAGAAGGTGAATGAGGCTTTTGAGGCACTCAAGCGCAGCACGCTGACCAACCCCAACCAGAGGCTACCCAAGGTGGAGATCCTCAGAAGCGCTATCCAATACATTGAGCGGCTACAGGCACTTGTCAGTTCACTTAATCAGCAGGATCACGAGCAGGCTGGCCTGCATTACAGGGCCTCAGCTGCTCAGAGGGTAAGTGTTATTAGAGAACAAAGTATATTGTGGGCAAAGAAATGCCAGGGGTCTGGTTGCTTATAGAGACTTTCGTGTCAATTATGTCACATGCAAAGCAAAACATTTGATCAACATGGGGTCTTGTTCTTAGCAACACATCTCCAAAATAATAGACACTATAACATGTTAAGGACACCTGACTTTAACAAAATAATAATTTACTTTCTAACAAATGGTGTTATCATAGTATATACAATACTTTTATATACTTACTGTACTCAGGCATGTTTGCTCTCGGCCACACCTAAAATGCTCTTCCCCGTCAAGTAGAGTCAGTTTTACATGAGTGGGTCAGTGTTGTGACTGATGGTTGTTTGTGTGTGTAACAGGTGTCGTCCTCCAGTGACCAGGGTTCAGGCAGCACATGCTGTAGCAGCCCGGAGTGGAGCACTGCATCAGACCACTGCACCCCAATCTACGGCTCCACCCATGAAGGTAAACTTTCACCAAACCAAACATCACTTATCTGCTTCATAAGCAATACATCAAATCTATAATTTACTTATATTATTAAGGAAGTGTTACAGGTTACCGAGAAACAAAGTTCTTATCCTCTTATTTAATTCCACAGATCTGCTGAACGAAGATTCTTCGGAACAAGCCAATCTAAGATCTTTGACATCAATCGTCGACAGCATCACAGGCACAGAGGGAGCGCCGGTCGTTTACTCAGTGGACATTACGAAGTGAGCAACAGCATGATTAAAGGGTGAAGGAGTGGTGCAAGCAATACCATTCTAACATCCAGTTCCAGAATGCCTATAAATACAGCACTACCTGTTACATCAAAAGCATGAAAACCCAAAGAAATCGATGAAAAGCCCCCAGGGTACAATTTCCAATCACATTTAGTGGTCCATCCATCTCAAATATTTCCATTTTTTATGTTGGGAAGATGTTAAAGCTAGCAAGTCTAGACTATTTTGTCCTTTGAAACTTTCCTCAGTCATTTTGTTTTTGCATTCTGTTGTTTTTTTTTTTTGCATGTGTGTTATGCCTACCAACAAATATTCATTTATGGGGCCAATGTTTTATGACTGTTTTGACCAATATTTGCTTAATTTAATTAGTTCCATAATACCATGTAAATACGTTCCTATTTTCTACTGAGTGAATCTGTTAGTTTATTTTATATATATTTTTTGTTTGGAATAATTTATTTGGGCTTTTTTAAAATAAAGATTGTTGTGTATTTCTACATGTGTTTGGTCAGAAGGAACTCATATTTATTTCTCGCTTGCATTCATAAACATGTCAAGAAATCCCCCAAAAGCTGTTACATAGTTAAATATTTATTTCACATATATATTGTACATATATATGCATATAGATTTACAGTGAAAGAAAAAAAAACTACAGAACATAATCTCCTTCTGAAAATGAGTCAAGGAGAATTTTTCACTTTAATAGACTTCACCCACATGCCTCATGTGGAATCTGATATAACTACTGTATACATATTTCTGTACACAAATAGACTATTTACAGACACTGAAACCTAAGCACATGCACACTGATTGAAATATGAAAAAGAGAGGGATAGAAAGAGAGAGCGAGCGAGAGAGAGAGAGAGACTCAAACACAGAAATGCACGTGTTTAAGAAAGATATTGAAAGATGGGGAAACACAGAGGGAGAGATAGAGAGAAAAAGGAGAGATAGACAGAGAGATGTGGATAAAGAGAGAGAGAGAGAGAGGTGAGAGTTCAAGGGAGAGAAAGACAGGGGATAGAAAGAGAGAGAGTGCTGCACCTGTCTTACATTTCACATTACTGTCATGAACTAGAGGAACGGCAGGGTAATAAATGCTACCAACAATCACGGGAGAACACAGTGCAAAAGCAGATGGCTTCACTTACTGTCAGTTCAAAATTTACGCGCGTCATTTATCTGCTGGATTAAGGAGATGTCATCAGCGAGATGACAATCACGCTGGGGATTGGTCCAGGTCAAGATTCAAAAAGGACAATTCAAAATGTCAAATAAGTTACTGTGAGTGTATGGTCTGGTAAAACGGCAGATAGAGAGACAGACAAAGAAGGAGAAAGGGGAGACCAAAAAATATACAAAAATACATTTGGGCCATGAATCTGTGATTCTGTGAACTGATCAGGCACACTTGGCAGATACAGAAAAAGAAAAAAAAATTAATAAAAATGAAAAAGAAAACCAAACCAAAAATAAAAAAAGAGCAGCACACAACAGGGTTTCAAGTTTAAGTGCTCAGCTGATGGATTTCCTCAGCTGGATATAGAGAAACAAAGATAATGAGAAAGAATAAGAGAGAGAGAGAGAGAGAGCGATTGTCAGGTTTGTGGCATGCATGCTCCAACATGTCCCTCTCCTGCCAATAGTGCCCCATAGGAACACAGGAAAATCAATATTCCAGTGTTACATCACATACACATTATAATACTCGCCATCGAGTGGGAATTTGGATTCAGTTATTTCTCTGTACGCTATTTCTTTTCAGTAAACAGGCAAAAATGGCTTGATTCATTACTTGGCATAAAATACACAATAAAATACATATACAAATACTTACAGACATATACATAAATTAGCAAAATAGCTGCCTGAGTGGCACATGTGTTTGAAATAGAATCACTGTTACAAATAAAAAAAGAAATAAATTCATAAAACAAAAAGACACCAAAAGGACATTATGCACATTATGCAACATTTCAACATTTTGGTTAATTGGTTAATGCAATAGGAAATTCTAGGAAATAGTTTGCTCTCAAATCATTTGAGACTCTTGGATTGATAAGGTTCTGTGTGATAGTTCCGTGATAGATCCATGTTTTACTTTAACCGACAAATACACTGATACAGCTTTATCCCTTTACATGCATTGCCTAGCTTAAAAAGTCACACACAATGTAGTGGCCAGTTGTTTGAAAATTATTCCTCATGCTCCCAAAACCACTCTTTCACAAATTTAGCATCAGCTGACTTCATTTTATTGCCACATAATGTTGCTGAGCCTGGACCTGACCAACTAAAGCAACCCCAGATCATCACACCTCACCCAGAGGCTTGTACAGTGGGCAAACACACAGTTAGTAAAAAATGTCTAAAAATAAAAATGAAAATAGATGAAAAACAGAAGGTATTAGCTGGTACGCTGTCTTCTCCACTGCAATCATACATGATCCAAACTAACTAATGTGGCTAGATAAGTGCCCTTTTTGGCCACTATACAGTACAAACTGGTTAATCCCTGAATCACACTTTTGCAATTTTTGCTAAGAATTGATGTGAATGCATAAACTCTAAGAAGTTGTGAGTACTCATTCTACAAGATCATGCCTTGCCTGGGTGACCTGTAGTGATTCGTAGTTTGTCCTTTTTGAGCAGCCTTCAAAAATTCCTAGGGGAGTTATGACTTTTTATGACTGGCAGGCTTGCCTTAGGTCCACCCAATGATTCGGTATGCTTCCTGACACTGATCATGGCCTTCCGTAGTTATAGGTGGTAACCCTGGCTTCAAAAAGTAAAAGTCCTGCCATTTATTGGTTCCATCCATTTACTAAACCAGCTTAATCTAATTAGCACAATACTTCAACCAGATAGGCTCAAACTAATTAGTGAAATTGCCTGTTTTGTGCTGGTTTAGTTAATGGACGAAAGAAACAAATATTGTATGTCGCAGGACATTTACTTTCTGAAGCCGGGGTTGCCACCTGTGGCCATAGTCAATAACAGGCAGTCGTGGCCAGCCAATAGGCCATGAAGACCGATGGCAAAGCTATGGGGTAATTAGTGCAGCACCTAAGAGGGGCTTTGGCAGGCTACCATGAGTTACTCCGGCACCCATAGCATACTATGATTAGCTATGACAAGATACAGCAAAAGATACAGCAAAAGCTATGGCATGCTACGATTCCTACAACCGTGCTATAAAGAAGGCCCCTTGACAACCAAGCACCAGAATTCTGGTGCTCCGTATAGGGATCTGTAGACCCTCATAGCACATCTGAGAGCAATTCATAATTACTCACTGCTAAGCCATAGCTATGACATCAGAGCTTGTTGGAGCCACAGAAAGCCAAGAATTTGAAAACATAATAATTCGTAGCAAAATCGTGAAAGCGGGAACTGGGTGTAATTTTGTTATCAGCAGTCAATTTTCTTTCAAAAGTTTTTGATTCAGGTGCTATTTTGTGTAAAATGTGTCATCGTTATATGTTATTAATATCTAATAATTATACTATTTATAATAATATAATATCTCTCATTTTTATGTTAATAATATTCAGTAGAAAGTCAGACAGAACCTTATTTATTACCAGGTCTCCAACTGAGTTTTCAAGTATGTATCAAGTAGAAAGTCATGGCTGGCTATTGCTTTTGGTGTTGCCCTGCTAACATTATACATCTAGTTATGCACATTTCTGTCTATCTATGGTGAAGAGTTGCATTATCTTTAAGTCTTGGACGTGGGTTGTTTTGTTATTTAGATTTTTTTTGGGGGGGGGGGGGGGGATGAACTGACATATAGATGTGCACTGTTCATGTGACTGCAAAAAAAAAAAAAAACTTCCTTAAATAACACCACAGATGCTACTGATATAATAAGCTCCTTTCTTCTGACCTGGAATCAGCTTGGCCCCCCCTTCTAGATCCCAGTGTTAACCATTTTATAGCCAAAATTGGTCTCAGATCAACAGAAAAAGGGCAGCTTAATCCAAAAGGTACACTGTCCAAAACAGTAGCTACAAGTTTAACACTGGTCAAAGAGTTTCAAACAAACAGAAACAGTCACAATTGAGACATATCGTCAGTATTCATATCATATTGATATAATATTTTTCATATACAATTCCAATATATGTTATTTATATGCATTTTTTTTTAATATATATTAAAAAAAACAATTATAATCAATTGTATATACAAACACACTGATTAATACCTTGCATAACCAGAGAGGGGGAAGCCTAATAATTTGCCATCAACACACCCTGGGGAATAGACTAAAACCGACACACTAGGGCCAAGTACACCAGCTGAAAATTACCATCACAAGGACTAAATAACTTCTGGCTACTAGAAAGTGACTCACACAACAATATATCTCCTCTAAGAGCAGCTACGCAAAAAAATGCGTTCAAAAGTTCACATTTCAGCTTTTTCTTTAGTTTTTTTGTTTGTTTGTTCATTTGTTTGTTTGTTTCTGCCACCCCCCTAATCCCACTTCCAATTGCACGGTGTCCATGAAAGCACTGGTTTCATTTGGCAGGAGGACATCTGCCCCAGAAATTTGGCATATCACTCTCGAAAGGCCGCGAGCGTGTGTCCATACAGGTAGTGAGAATGTACTGGCATGACAGAAGAGAAAACAGAGGAATTAGGAAACAGATTTTATTCAAACAAATCTAACATGATGAGACATATCTGGAAGTTAGGAATATGTTAGCGAAATGTCCTTTGGAAAAATAAAATGATAGGGTGAATGAAGTACCTCAAATATTGAGTTTTTCACCTTTTTTGGCTTAAAATTTAAACTCACTTCCCACTGTTTGAATTCATTCAGGGATGATGAATTAATTAGATTGCCTATGACTAGGCCAGTGAAAGTGTGAGTCCAACATGTCTGCAAATCTAAACAACTGTACTAAAAACTAATTAGTTAACAATGCAATGTAGAATTAAAGGTAGTTAGGCGTGGGTACCCCTTGTGCCACCAAAACAGCTCTGACCCCTCAAGGCATGACTCCGCTTACACCTGTGTGTGTGCTGTGGTATCTGGCACCAGGATATTAGCAGTGGATGCTTTACGTGCTATAACCTGCAAGGTGAGGCCTCCATGGATCAAAATTCTGCTTATCTAGCACATTCAATGGATACTCAACCACACTGAGCTATGAGGAGTATGGAGGACAGATCAACAGCCTTGAAGTCTTTGTTCTACATTGCATCTTGAGATAAAGATGCAATTATTTGTCACATGTAGCTTGCAGCACAATACAATTATTACTATTATTAGTATTATAATATATATATATATATATATATATAGCATATCCAAGTAAGGAAGCCTGGGTTAGAGTACAAGGGCAGCCAGGATACACTGACTCTGGAGCAGAGAGAGTTAAGAGTCTTGCTCAAGAGCTCAACAGTGGCAACCTGGCGGTTGAACTCCCAACATTATCATCAATAACCGAGAGCCTTAACCGCTTGAGACACCACTGTCCACCAGTGGTTGTGTTCCAGATATTTGAAGCTGTCTAGTGTCAATGTCAATGTCGTGCTATCATGAGAGTTATAAACCTTTGACATGCACTTTATTTTTTCCATGCCTTTGTCAGCATTTGTTTGGCATTAGTTTTCTGGACAGAAATGAAGTACTGGAGAATGCTGGACAGGTACATATTGGAAGCAAGAAAGGGTCAGGAACCTGTAGAAGATCCGAACTTCAATGGTCCTGTACGACAAACACTTTCCTTTGAGATAAGCCTCTTAAGTAAGCTAGAACCACTATTCCTTTGGGAAATACAGGCTTACATCTTCCCTGACAGGAGCACATATGATTGTGGCAAAGCTTCCCAGCGCCGCTTACCTGATAACATGAGAGTTGTTAGTAAAGCAGAGTTAGCAAGAGTAAGTCCTGATGGCAGAGGGATCAAGTCTCTGAGGAGCTTGGGGTCCAGCTATAGTTACATAGGGACAGAAGGAATACAACATGCAAAAAAAAGCACGCTTATGAGTGGATGTAGCGTTAGTACTTTCACTTAAATACCTAGAAAAAGACTGGTGATAAGATTAGCTTAATGCATGCTATTTCATTTGCACAAGGTTATAAAAATAGGATCAGCAGCCAAGCCATTATCTTAATTATATTTGCAGGAATACATGATGTTAGTGATGCTAGCATCGTACGATGAGTGCAGTAAGCCAGTGTGAAAGATGAACTTGTTTACCCCTGAACCTCTTTTTTTTTTACCTTCGGGCTGCAGATGTTTCTTGGGATTGACACTCATGGAGGAGGGAATGGACATGGTGGAGAGGCGGAAGCCAGCGGGGAGTGTCTCAATGGAGCCGGGCATCATGCCCAGGCCTTGGCCATCCCGTGGTCTGAAACGTTTCCTCCATGATGGGGACCGGCGAAAAGACTTCTCATCACACTGTTAGCAAGAAATTGTGCGAAAAACAATCTTACTCATATAATGACCAATAGATCTGTCATGGTAAAGATAATAAAGATCCATATGTCTGTATTAAAGATGTGGTCTAGCATGTTAATCACAAACTGGTGAAGTGTATTAAATATTCCTGCTAATGACAGTTACACAAACTTTGCTATAAACAGTCAGTGGAATTTAAACCTAATGATGATTATACCTCCTCTAGACGCCTGTCAGTCCCCAAGGCCAAGACATTGTTAAACTCCCGCTCCAGGATCTGCCTGGCCTGAGATCGGGAACAGATACGAGGTGTTAGAAAAGTAATATATCCAAGTTAACCTGTACTTGATCTTTCCATGTTGAGCTGTATAGCTGTGTTAGTGTTAGTTTTGCATAGTTTTACCTTTTACTGTAGATTGTATAATATGAGCGGCCTTCAAGTCAAACCGGGACTTCTCATCTCATCAACAACCTCATACGATATACTGCCCACCGTGCCATTTGCACATTACAGAAACAGCACTGGGAGTTATTGCCACATCTGCCTTACAGACCTGACCTCGCTTTAAGTGATTTTCAAGTTTGGGCCATTAAAGGAGTTCCCTCAGAGGCCAGTGTTTCAGACGTGAAGCAAACAGTTTTATCATGGCATACTCAGACATCTTACTACCTTGATGGTATGTAAGCGCTAGTGAAATTCTGGGATAACTGCATTAGTGTAGCAGTGTATTGTATAGAGAAATAGAAGGAGGTTTTACTCTCATAACTGTGTTCTGGTATTCCAAACCATCAAAAGTCCCAGTTTGACTTGAATACCCAACATACAGTATACACATATTCTGTCTTGTACAATATGTATTCATAAGCGTTAAAAAAACTGGTAGAACAACTGGCTTGATAACATAGAGCTTAAAAGAAAGTTCATAGGACCACAACTAATCATTAGCAAACGGGTGTGGCATTAAAGAGGGAAGATAGTGGTCATTAAAAAAAGAGTTGCAGCCAAACCTGGACGCATCACGAACATGGAGAACAATACGAAACAAGAGGTGATTGGTCCCTAATGAACTTTACTATAAACATCTCCATTTCTATACGCCATGGAAAACACTTTCTTATAAAAGCAAGAAAATGTGTATATACTATTGGAAAAAAGGACGTTTAGTTTCTTTTATGTATCTTTCGTCTGCCCATGTCTCGTCCATATTTTTCTTCTTCTCCCATGTTCTTTTGGGACTCAGAATCAACAATCAATACAATACTTCCATTTTGACTTTCAGCTACACTTGACTACACTACATAATCAGAAAGTAGGTCCTTCTCTTACCTTCAGGAGCTTTGGAGCTGATTTTACAAATAACTTTCAGTAATACATGAAAGCATTCTGTGAGTTTCGAGTAAATGCGTTTTCCATTTTTCCTCTCTGGAGGAAAATGTGCCAGTTTCAGTAAACTGAATTACTTGCTGTGACGAGAAACCAAACGGGATGATGCATTTTCCCCCCTGTTTCTATTTAAAAGCTACTAGCCAGACAGCTAGACAGACATATGGAGGTCAGAACCAGTAATACAGCCTGCTGGAATTTACTGCAAAAGAAAAGCAGATCAGGATTTATAATACGAGGTGTAATTTTTCCATGTCATTTTTCAGTGGAACTCAGTGGATTTTTTGGTGGTGCTTTAAATTCTTTAACAGATATCCAACATGGCTGCTTCTACTACTGCCTAATGTGTAGGTCAATCCCACAGATGAGCTACTGTAGCTGAAATTGCTGAAAAAGGTAACGTTGGTTCTGATAGAAAGGAGTCAGAACACACAGTGCATTACTGTTTCCATGGCAAAATTGGGGAGCGACTCAATATTAGGTGGGTCATAATGTTGTGGCTGATTGGTACAGTATATATTGTACAGTACATGGTGTTTGGATATTTAAAGAAAAAAATGGAGAAATCTACCACAGGTTTAATTAAACTGTGTGAAATATGTTTGACCCATGTATTGTAAAGGTAAATAAGTAGTGGTGGCCATAAGTATTAAGACACAGTGAAATCCAATGTTTTTCAGAAATTAAATGTCCTGCCACTTATTTGTTCCATCAATTAACCAAATTCTAAGTAGCTCAACTCTTCAGCCTCAAACTAAGTAGTGATCACCTGTTTTGTGCAAAGGAACTATAATACATGACATGAAGTTTGTATTCTTTATACTTTTGGCCACCACTGTATAAATGAACTTTAATTTAGATTTTGCAGTTTTGCTTGTTGCAATGTGATAAACCCCTATTTTTATGTACATGACAACATTATGGCTTTTACTGGGAATGTTCGTCACCTGTGTGTTCTGCATGGGTATTTGTAGGATGAGGGCCAGGCTGCTGAAGTCGAACGTCTCATCCAAGGCGATGAGGGCACCATGTACTCCGCTCTCCGGAAGGTTATTGCTATACTCCTTTAGCCCGATGGTCTGCACCCAGTTCATCACATGCTCATTTGTCCACACCAGGGTGTCTGTAAAGTGTCAGAGAAATACCCTGTTAACTAGTATGTCTACTTCTGGTCTGTGTTTAACTCTTTATGCTTAATTTTATACCTTTAAAACAGCAATATAGGAGTTTTTTTGCTTAGGAAATAAAGTTTCCTCCTTGTCACATATTTTTACAGTATCTAGTGCGGTACATGGAAACTCTATAGTCCATTGCCTGGATGGAATGAACTCATAGTAACATCATGCCATTATGCCAACAGATGCATATTCCTGGTGATCCTTCCAAACAGCTGGCCAGTCTACTTTAAAGGACAGCACACGTGTTTGCTCGAGTACGTTTACGAAATCTGCACGCGTTAGTGTGTCTTGTGGACGTTGCTAGTAAAGCACATGAAAGGCTGCAGCAGCTGGATCAAGTTCATATGTCACGCTCGAGTTCAACAAGGCACGGGGCTTTTAAATGGATTTGACACTGAGTCCCAGCTGTTGACTTTTTAATATGAAGCTACCACTAGATGATGCTGTTTGTCAGGGAAATTTATTTCTGCACAAACAGAAACAAAATATTTATTTAACAAAAGAAACCCAAGAACGTGGTTCACTCAGGTTTGTTGATGTCGGAGAGTCTGGATGCTTTACGTCTCGGGGTGCCCTCATGTCTGTGTTGTTACCTCCTGTCTCTTCCTTTTAGATATGCTGTCTTAGCTGGTGTCTCTGCTTGGATTCTATCTGACAAGAGCATATCTAATAATATGTATTATGATCCCTTATGATGCCCTGCGTCTTTATTCAGTTATTGTCACAATAAGCATCAAAATTAAACTGAATTAAAATTGCTTATTTAATTAATACCTTGCTATTGGCTAAAACACAGTGTTGGTGCTGATTAAATTTTTTAATGTTATACATATAATAGCTACTTGGACCAATTGGATATAATAGCTACAATGCAACATGGACCAATCTTGTTTCTCTACAAATTTCAAGTTGCTAACTTTAGCCTTTTTTAGAGAGATGATTTTATATGTGCACCATAAATAGACATTTTGTACTGCTATACTGTCTAGCTTTAAACAATAACAGTTTAAAATTCACATTATTTACATTTCTTTATGAGTATTGATACTAACATTTGTATTTGTATGACCTGTAAAAATATTTTTGGTTCGTTTTGTTTTTGTTTGGTAAAAGCTTAAAAAAAAATTTGTAGCGTTCGTAACACATGTCAATTTCATGTTGTAATATTTTAACAATTTTGCATTTTAGAATGTTATCACTGTCGCCTTGCACATTTAGGGTCTGGATTCGATTCCCGTCTCTGTGTGCATGGAGTTTGCATGTTCTCCCCGAGCTTGGTGGGTTTCCTCCGGGTACTCCGGTTT
>JAQMYK010000016.1:15387004-15419037 GCA_030014345.1 Clarias buthupogon
TGTGTGTATGTGTGTGTGCCCTGCGATGGATTGGCACCCTGTCCAGTGTGTACCCCGCCTTGTGCCCTAAGTCTCCTAGGATAGGCAACAGGCCCCCTGCGACCCTGAATACAGGATAAAGCGGTATAGATGATGAGTGAGCATTTTAGAATAATAATCAGGTTTATGTCTTTTTATGTGAAATCTAAATTGATTAAATTTTTGATGTAACGGGTAATCTAACGCGTTAGGTCCACCATTTAAGTACTTATTTATTTAGTTATATTTTTAAAAATGTAATCCGTTATTCAGACAATTTATATAATCCGTGAGCCAGACAGCAGGTAGTGTGTGTGTGTGTGTGTGTGTGTGCGTGAAAGTCGTCCTATAAGCCCCGCCCCACCCCGATAACTGCCCCCCTCTGTTATTCCTGCTGTTAGTAGTTAACAGATTATGGGCCAAACTTGGCTTGGTGATGATGGTAGAATAATTACAGTATAAAGGTCTTGACTAAAACAACATGCATGAGGAATCATAAAGGAGTTTTCATTTTCTGCAATGGAAAAGTACTCGAACTAGTTACTTTTATCAGAAGGTAATGCTGTAATGTAACTGATTACCTTTTAATGACAGTAATTTTGTAATGTAATTAGTTACTTTAAAAAGTAACGTCCCCCAACACTGCTGTTATGTCATGGAGACTTTACCTTTGAGATCATGGTGGCACTCCTCTCTTCTTCGATCCAGCTCCTTCCTGTCATAGTTAAGCCTCTTTAAGCACATGATGCCATACTGTAAACTGGCCCTGTTCCAATTCAAAACAAACAAAAAAAATCATTTTTCTCTTGTGCAAGATCGTAAAGCAAATGTAGGTCACTGGAGGTGAAAATTATGATCATAATCAGTTCATTGCCTTACTGCATAGAAACTGGTGATTGGAATTAGACTTTTGGAACCAGTAGTATGACCTACCTGTGAAAGCTGTCCACCATTTTTAGGTGTGTGCGCAAGTCCTTCTTGGTGAGGTGGTCCAGCATGCGAGCATCCACCAGACACTCCATGAAGTAGCTGCGGTACTGAGGCAGACCCAGACTAGGCAGCCACTCATTTCCTATCCATTCGTGGTTCATGTCTCCATATGCCAGGGTCTGCAAACAACATGGTCTGATTAGGACTTCGATGGATCGATGTAATAAGGGAAGTTCTTCATGACATTTAGGAAAAACAATAAGTGATAGATTGTAAAAATGTTGAAACATTGGGTATTCTTTTCATATTAAAACTGTCATCCTACTCTTTGAGCACCGCAAACCAAACAAAAACCCCACCAATGATTAAGAATTCAACTTTCTTTTTGCTGTACACCCCACAGATTCATGTGACATGTTGAATTTAATGAGTGGAGGAACTGCAAGCCATTCACAGCTATTGATCTGCCGTGCCATCATCTGAGGAAAATACACTTCCATCTCTCTCTCTCTCTCTCTGTCTGTCTGTCTGTCTGTCTCACCTGTGCCCAGCTTCCTTCCTCGTTGTCCTGTCAGGCAAATCCCACAGTAGCAGCATGTTAATGCACAGCAGAGAGCGAGTCAGTTCATTTTCAGGGAAAGCTTAATTACTACAGTCACGAGATAGACAGGAAGGGTGCAGTAGCAGTAGCAAGCAACAATTTACAAGATAAGCCGTATGAACAGATGACTTTTAGCTTTATGCTTAGGGTTAAAAGACAACATGAACTGATATTTTCTGTATGGAGACGTTAATTATCATCTCTTGTTTTAACCATGCACACAGCACAAAAATTGATAAACAAAAGAAGAAACAAAAACTAAGCACAGATGGCTGGTTTTCAGATGCAGATTAAGTGTAAAGTTTTTAAGTAAAATCATTCTAAACTGCAAGTGATTCTCAGGTTATTATCAGACTTAACCTTTGTCTGAAAACCCAGCCTGAAGGATATGCAAAGGCAGCGTTGTTGCAGGTTTTGGGGTTTAGGGATGGTGTTAAACGGGCAGCAGGGAGAAAAGGAAATGTAGCATATGCTTGGCACTGCAGGAGCAGAGGTGCGACCCAGATGGACTAACTGCTTTGGTCGAGGATGCCATGTTCTCCATCTCTTCGTGCGTCACCCAGACATTTCCGGAGGACTGCACAGAAAAGAGAAAAATCACTGTACACAGAGAGAAAGTGTGAGAGGTTCTAAATAAGGAACAGAGATACAGTATGGTTTTTTTTCTTACTTATTCATTTATTTGTTCATCCTAGTTAGGGTTATGGTAGCCTGGGAAATACATGCTGTACCTGGCATGGGATCAACATACAGTATCTCTATATTTTACCTAGTTTTGTGTTGATTTTGCATTGCAACTTAAAAAGAAAAGAGGAAAAGAAAAGAAAATGGGAGTGTTTAGATAGTTGGTGTGAAACTGCTATGAGGAATGGTTATATATAAATGAGCAGTTTAATTAGAGATGAAGCAATTTTTTTGCCTAACACAATATAATGTTATATATATAATTGGGAAAATAATCATAATAAGTACAGTATCATGATTTTACACTGGCTTTAAAAGATCCAATTCCTAGTTTATTTTGTAGTGTGTGAAATCGTAATACAGGTCTATTCATGGCCACTCTAAATGTACTGGAGCTTAACAAAGATTTTTTTTTTATTATTGCAATGCAATGCAACTGAACAGATAAGCAAGCTGAACAATCATCCTACATATTTGGTCAGAAATCGTGTTTGTTCATGGGAAATGCAGTGGAATCCTCTATTCTGAAAAAAAACACAATATGATTGGTTAAATCTAGGTCTTGAGATCATAAACCTAAAGTAGGAGGAGTTTTATTTTGCGCAACTTTTTTAATGCGTTTGTTTCCTGACATTTGGTTTATTCTAATTAGAATTTAGATAAGTTAGGACTGTACAAATAGTTTAGTGTAGTTCTGGAATAAAACATATTGCTGCGTTTGCTTGGTGTTAGCCAGTTTTGTCCATTTGCTATTTTCATGACCAGAAATAAACATGCGTGGGTGGTGCAGCAGGGGTCAAGCAATTTGTATTCTATATTCTGCCAGAACTCTGCTATATGAGAATATGCATTGGTCCAAAATTATGTTAACCTTATGGCCTATTGGGATCCACTCCCTATTGATTATAAGTTTTATGATTTATGCACATTCCTATTTGAAGATGGTCCTTTACTATTAACTGTTGTTGATTCATTTTAATTTCAATTGTATATCATAGCAAGAATGTCACAGTTCTAATCCACCCTTTTTGGAGTTTATTTGAAGTTGAAATGCAAACATTTCTAGATACATTTATTTCTGCCACACCCACGTGTGATGCTCTATTTGATCTACTGTATATGATCATAAACACGAGCTTATTGTAGATATAAGTATAGAGTAGTAAGTTGCTTTGAATAAAATCGTGAACCAAATGAAATGTAAGCTAACTGCTAATACACTGTATATACAGTAAATTATATAAAAATATTAGATATGATATTTATCTGAGTTGTCAGTTGTAATACAGGTGTTTTTTTTCCTAAGAGTTACGGGCATAGCTCTTACGGTGCGTGAAGTGAGTGGGGCGGAAGGACTGGTGAGTGACACCATCTCCTGGATGGCCAGTCTGAGCTTGAGCCTGTGCAGTGGGTTGCTAATGCCGATCTCCCTCTGGATCTCTGTATCAGATAGCGCAGACATGATGGCACCGCTCTTCACGTTGGCGCGGCAAGCCGCTACGTACCACGCTGGCATTCCAACCCACAGCTGTGGGATGGGAAACAGAAACACTCTTGTCAATGCCATGATCATTATCATCATCATCATCATCACTATCATCGTTATCACAGAGCAGTGAAGTGTTTTCATCATGTCTGTCATCCCCCTCAGAGTGATTACTGTAATTATAATCATCACCACGGTGGCTGCATGGTGTGAGCATGTGCTTGTGTGAAATGCTCTACCTCAAGCCAAGAGACCACCGTCGGGCCATCCCAATGAGCGAACGGAAGGCCTTTCCTCCGTGCATCTTCCAAAAGCTCGTGTCTGACAGAGAGAGGAAGAAAAGAACTTGGGATTTCTGGAATATTAAATTCAACATATGAAAGGCCTAATGTTGATATAATACAGTAGATTCCAAAAGTCTGATTTCATCACTAACAACAGTTTTTACTAAATCATTAATAAAACGCTAATTAAAGATTTACACTATACTATCCTTAAGCAACAAAAAATTCTTATTCTCTAAAATCAGGTGCAAAACCCATAGTGTAAAATCTACTGCACTGTGAGATGTCCAGAACATCAAAGTCATTTGGTCATCTTTCCAACCTGCTTTAGTTCTTCATAAAGAAAGCCCTATGATGTTTTGTAGTTACAGAATGTTTGCTTTGCTTTTCCTAAAAGTCCATAAACGATTAAAAATGTGGATTCCTGTTTCGGTTGCCAGAGCATGTTTCACAATTTGGTAATCCTAAATGCCACTGGGATGTAAGCCAGGCCTGGCCCGTGGTCTGTTGGCACCGTAGGCAAGTTGTTCCATTTGTGTCTGTTTATTTCATGTTCATGGGCCTATGACAATGCCGTGCAAATCAATAATCCATCCACATGGGGGAAAAAAAAATTGTTAAGCCTGTACTCTCACGATCTGACGGGACAATAAAAGTAAATGTTGATGATGATTCTCCATTAACAGCTTTCCTTTTGTCATTATTATGATTATGAATTATGATTCCTCACTATATATGAAATATAGGATAGCTCTTGAAAATATCCTTATATAAATGTACATGTGTATATATAGTATATAAATATCCCTATGAAAGACAAATGACACCAAATTTAAATCCTATGGCTTTGTTTTATTAGTGATTACTTTTCATAAATATTATAATATTGATAATTAATCATAAACATTTAAGAATATTTAGCAGAGAGAGAATTTGGCACCCTGAGTGACTGCCTATTGGTCCTACTGTAAGTAAGTATTCATTCGTTGGTAGATATAACTTTGCTCAGAGTGTAATATACCGAGTGTAATATACATGCAATTTCTCTCCGAGATTAATAAAGTACTAGAGCGGTTTGATTAATTTCTATAATTTATTCATTCTTTTTTATGTCTGACTAAAAGTTTATTAACAGTGTTTGTAGTACAGCTGAGAACTAATATTTGCCATAGCTCTTGTGTACCGTTTCGACTTTCTCTGATCACCGTCACATTGGGTTGAAATACAGTATGTTGGTGTGCTTTGTTCAAGCTCCCTGAATTCTAAACAAATCTATATTATATTTTGGTTCAATCTAACCGCTCAGAATGCACACACAATATGAGCGGTTAATCGAACAAAATATAATATAGATTTATTTATTGATTTATTAATACGTAATTAAAATCAGGTCTTACTGTATGTATGATATAATTTGTTTTTTATACACCTTGAAATCACAATTATGCATGTGTAGGGATGAGAAAGGAGATGGGTTTAGTTGTTATTAACATAATAAATATGTACTTCTTCTTCATCCTGCGGTCTCTCTCAGCCTGCTTGCCCAGGGTCATAGTATCTCCAATACTCATCTCAAAATCTGCAATCCATTCACAATGTACAAAGATCAGAATCCAATTTATTTAAGCACAGTGCAATCCACCATCGAATAACTTTCTAAGAAACCATTTTAATGTGCCGACCAGGAATTACGGGTGGTGTCATCTGGCCGTCTTTGATCATTGGTTGAGGCTTATCCTTCTTGCCAAACAAGCGGCCGATGGAGGACTTGATTCCCTTCTTTTTGTTGCCCCTGAAGAGAAAGAGAAGGAACAATCTAAGATTTCTTACCAGCTAAGGGATATTTATTACAGGTGCTTTATATTTTTGCATCCTTCTGTCATGTCTTAGGAACAGTCTCTGAAGAGTAAGAGGGGAAAAACACAATGACAGAACAATCACTGCCAAATATATTTGTGAATGCATGAATAAATGTTCTTCTAGTAACGAATGAAGCACGAAATCAACAGAAAACATAACTGAGTGCTTGGTTATTTTCCTAAACCACGATCGCACATAACCTTTTTTTGTAGTGTAAGATATGCAAACAGCGCCGATTGAAGGTTTTCAGACCCTTTCAATTTTTCAACTTTTTTTTAGTTTATTGCACCCATCTTAAAATCCTTTCAAAGTGAAACAGTGTTTTTAGCGTTTTGTTAATTTGTTTAAAAAATAAATGCCATTTAGATAAGAATTCAAACCCATCACTTGGTTAAAGCACCTTTGGAAACAACGACTGCTTCAAATCTGCTTGTGAAAAATCCTTCAAGCTTGGTACACCTTTCTTTTGGAAGTTTCTCCCATTTTTCTTGGCAGAATTCTTCAACCAGGTTGGATGGTTTCCGCCATTTTCAGATCTAAATATATTTGTTTCAACTTAAGAACGTTCACATAGTTGAAGCCACTCCTGTGCAAAAGTTTTTTTTTTCATAATAAATGAATATTTAAATTATGTAGATTAAATGTTTTAAGTTTAAAAGTGGCTAAAGTTATAATTTAATTCAATTACATTTTTTAAAAATGTATAGCGCTTTTAACAATGGTCATTGTCTCAAAGCAGCTTCACAAAATGAAAAGAAAATTTATGGAAGTGTGTATGAGTGAGAAAAAAACGTGTTTAGATAATAATGAGATTGTGAGGTTGTCTCTGATGATGGCAATAGGATTTGAAAAATGAAAAAGATATATTGTTTATGTAACAACCTCATTTCCCCTCTCATCCGTTCCAACCACTCAGTATTCAGCGTCACCGGTATACTACATCACAGTCAGATTGTTTAGAGTACCCACCTTTCACTTCCTGTGAAGTAAGCCATTACATATTAAAAGGGGCACAATAATATAATCCTGTTATACTTTTATAGATTCAATTAATCAACACTTTTGTCTAATTAGATTCAATAATCATTCAGCCTTGTAGTATAATACCTGCTAATGATCAGTTGTCCAGCTGCATTGCCTCTTACTGGGTATAACAGATGTGAATAACCACTACCTGCTGTGATTATACATGGAATTATAATTGATTAACATTATTGCATTATTTCAGCCAGGAGGCGACAGTGCGTCCAGACTAACATTATCTTCACTGAATAATTCTGCTATAATTAGTTAATAATTAATTACTAAATAATATGACTTTGAATAAATACAGTACCTGAATAACTGAATAACTGTTGGACTGGAGAGGTGAAGAATGTATATAAAGGGTACCATCATATGCAACATAAAAAAAAAAAAGACTTCAGCATGAGAAGCACTGGTGTGTCTTTGCTCTAGAAGCCTCGCCTCTTTTGAGAGAGTTAAAAAAAAATTGCTATATCTATAAACATTTATGGGCTTTATCCTTGAAAAATTGGAGTACTGAGAATTACCCAGAGTAGCTCTAGTGTCAGCGCACCTGTCTGCCTCATTATATGATAAACAAGAAATCATAGGCAAGCTTACAGTAGATTATGTTTATTTATGTTCCTGCCATATATTATTATCTATAAAATGATTTCATTGTTTTTAAGAAGTTCGATAGTAATGAACTGAATTGAAATGATTCTGGAGAGCTAAAGAAAACAGCGTGTAATGATGTAAATTGAGTGAGTTTTTTTGCTTTCACTTATACTCATCTCGTTATTTGTCATATTTGCAATTTCTACCATTTTATCAATTTAACATATTTTTGCTCCCCTGTTGCCAGACTATTTGTTATTCACAAAATAATTTATTGCTTCAATCAGATTCGATGTCCGTTGAAATTAAATCTTTGAAATCATTTCCCCTTTATGAATATTTATAGATCACTGCCTCCCACAAGAGACACTCTGCTTTCAGAGGAGATTAGGGAATAACTTCATTAGTGTGTGTGTGTGTGTGTGTGTGTGTGTGTGTGTTGTGTAAGAAAGAGAGAGAAAGAGAGAGAGAGGGCCTAAAAAAAAAAGTTAGGAACTAAAAAGGAGACGTCTTTGTCCAGCTATTACATCAGAACATTTATAATAATTGCATGCCATTGAAGCATGTGGGCGAAGAGTGTGAGGGGAATTTTAAGGGTGGGTGCAGCTTAAATACTCACTAAGTGGTGGGTTACATCTGTGAAAGTCACACATAATTAGCCAGAGGACAGTTTTATGACAGAGAGTGATTTGTATTCAACAACTCAGGATTCTCTGTCTAGCAAAGACTAAGGAGGTGATAACATTGTGTTTTACAGCAGTCTTATTTATAACGGTCTTAATGACCTTGGACAAGCAACAAAACACTGAGCAACAGGTCTTAAGGATAGTAGTAGTAAAGAAACATTTATGCCAAGCACACCTATGTCTATTTGGATAAGCATGTCACATGTGAAATATTAATTATTATATTTCATTTAGGGCTGTCAATAATAGCAAGTTAACACGTGATAAATCTAGAACTTTTAACGCATTACGTTTTGTAATGCAAATGAATCAGATGACCAAGGTTAACCCTAATTACTTTCCATACATTTGTGTGCTCAAGCTACCATTAAGGGGAAATATTTTTATAACAATACATTAACTATTAGTATTAAGTATTTTAAAATTGTGATTAATCGTGATTAATCACAGACTATGACTGTGATTAACTAGATAAAAAAATGTAATCGATTGACTAATTGTTTTGTTTTTCTAATAGTATGCCTATAGTAAACCACCAGAAAAAAAAAACATAGCTATTTCTATGACATTACTCATTAAATGAGCAGAACACCGCAAAGAGACACCTGACTCAAGCTTTTTTACTGTTAAAAAAAATGTTAATAGCAAATATAATCCCAATTTTTCTTGAGTTGGTACAGTGATGTCTAGGTAAAGATAAAATATTATAATGTACAGAGCCAAGCAGATGAGCTCAGTCTGGTGTGTGGAATATCACTGAAAAAACATACACACATCATATACACAGCAAAAAATGTTAGCAAGGAATATTATTGAATTGTGAAATTCATCTACAATTTCTTTAAAAAAAAAAAACTAAGCTTATTAAGATTATTTCTAGTAAAATTTGACAAAAAAATGTAAGTAAAGTTCTTGGCAGATAATTCTTATAACTAGCATTAAGTATCTGCCAACAGAAAAATAAGCTTAATCATTTAGCAAAACTTTTCTAAAAAATAAGTTTTGGTTTAGTGTAATCTTATTTTAAGAAATTAAAGATAAATGTAACTATGTTATATATATATTTTGATTTGCTAAAGTGTTGTTTTTTGCAATGTACATCAGAATGACCTGGTTTACCTTGGAATTACTGATTCTAAACAGAATTACCTCAGATTTACCTCCAAAGTTCCAAAGTAACTGATTTACCTCAGATTAATCTCATTATTATAATATTTACTTTACAATTATCTTAGGATTATCTCAAATTTACTTCAGATTTACTTTACTTCTGATTCCTTAGAATTACCCTAGATGTACCTCATAATTACAACAGGAATGTCTTACTTTTAGTTTAGAATTATACTCGATTTAAAATCATACCTTAAGAAACAAGTAATTTTTTTTTAGATTTGTTTAGGTCATGCGGTTTACATGTTAATTCTGTCAGTTTCCTTCTTCATCAAAATATTTTCACTTTTTCTGAAAAGTTAACCATGCTGCATATAGCAAATATTTATTTTCAATTATACCATTGTACTGTATATGCAGACTAAATTTTCTCTCATTTTATGCCAATACAAGGCAGAGTAGGTGATTTAAGTATTTTTTTTAATCCAGAACCTCTCTATTCATTTTGGATTACATCGTGTATGTGTGTGAGTGTGTGTGTGTGTGTGTTTGTACCCTCGTCCATCTTCAAGGCTTCCAGTCAGCTGAGCGAAGTTTATCTGATCGAGTTTAAGACTACGTGGGGAGGAAGGGGGCGACATTTCACACTTTATAGTGGCCTTATCCTCACGCGCTTCCACTGGAGACTAGAGCAATGAAACAAACAGACACACACACACATAATGAAACTAAACCTTACATATGTACATTATGTACATTAACATTAAACTCTTTTCCTAGAGTTCATGCTTTTTCATGTTCATCAAATATTTTAATAATGACTTATACATATAAGATAAAAAGCAACTTTTTTGTGTTGTTCCATTTGAAAGAAACTTACAGCGACTTTTCTGCGGTGTTTCCGTAAATCACTAGGCTGAGAGCATAAAAAAAAAAAAAGAAGAAAAAAAAAGAGACAAGCATGCAAACAGACAGGTTAAGTTCATTAAACACACAGCAAGATGAAGGGAAATAAATTAGTTCCTGAAGCCCCACTGAGATCCTGTCACACTTCCTGGCCAAAACCTGAGTATGACTTAGTGAGCAAGTAAGTTTAGTAAGTTCAGCCTTTATTCATCAAATATACATTACTGCACAGAGAAATTCTGTATTCTTCGCATATCCTAGATTTTTTGTTAGAGTCAGAGCACAGGGTCAGCTATTTTTACAGCACCACTGTAGCAGACAGGGTTAAGGGCCTTGCTCAAGGGCCCAACAGTGGCAACCTGGCGGAACACGGGCTCGAACCATCAACCTTCTGACCAGCAACTCAGAGCCTTAACACACTAAGCGAACAATTGAAAAATACATCCGTTCTAATTGCAGGTTAAACGTTTACAAAGGTTAGTGGTTGCATCATTTGGATCTAATAAATAATATTTCTGACCATGAGATTATTATCAGTAATTTTAAATCTTAAATAAGGCACAAACATGTTGATCATTAGCCCTTGTTTTGCTTTAATTACCTAATCGTCTTTAAGAATGCTTAGGTCAAGTTATCTTATTTACCTTCAGGAAAAAAAATTAATTGTTAAAAGAGGAATCACAAGGATATCAACAGCCAGTGGTTCTCAACTCTGCCCCTGGAGGATCACTGCCCTGCACATTTTAGGGCTTTCTCAGGTTCCAGCACCTGATTTAACTAATCAACTAATTAACAGACGTTTCTTCATTGAGGGTGTGGTAGAGCTGGGAAAACACTAGAATATGCTGGGAAAACACTGGGATAAGTGCATTAGTGTAGCAAGGGATTTTATATATATATATAAATACATATAAATGCATGACTTGAACGCCCCTCGTATATTAGACTTGTTAAATTCCTATAAATTTTTTGTAGACAATTTAAACCATACATAAAAAATTAAAGAGCCTATTAAAGTGTGTAGTAAAGCCTTTATTGCACACTAAATGTGCAAGTGTAGTGCTGTGATTTCCCATTTCTCACCAGGGTCATGACACCCAGCTCATGAGCAGTGGAGCGAGATGCCATCTTTGGAGTGGAGCGTCCACTGACAGGAGGTGAAGAGCTGGCGAGGGAGAGGGCAGTAACCGAAGTGGGGATAGTAGACCTTGGGCGCAGTGTCACATTCAGTCCATCCATGCTACCACTGTTCACACGGCTCTCGATCTCGTCTGCCCGGAGCTCTGCTGATTCCCGCTCAACCTGGATCATCCTGCAGCAAGTGACAATGAAAAAAGCTTCAGTACTGTATGTATCCTGGAAACCCTTTAAAGATGTAAACGTAAGGTACATGTACATGTACTTTGTCACCTCAGTTGAATTTGATTTCTACAGACATTGCATCTTTAGAGAAATGCTGTAGAGTTTGGTCCAAATAGTGTGTTCTGTCTTATTCCATTAAAGCGAGTAAAGTTTTAACACAATTTTATTCACAGACTGTTATAGGAGTCTCCCCATATTAACAGTTTTAACAGTTGTTCCTGGAGAATCTGCAATATACAATCCAGTGAAATAAATCATGCCAAATATCTGCATGTGGGGCCTAATCTTTTCCAGATTTTTTGGTACTATCAATCTCAATTAATCATTTACTTTTCTTTTTTTGCCATTTGTGACAGATGACAGATGCCCTTTTGCAAATAGCTGCATTTCCTTGAAAAGAGTTCTGAAAGATTGTTTATCATGTAGAGAAATTAATGGCTCTAACAGGGGAAAAAGAACAATGTTAAATGTGTAGTAAAGCCTTTATTGCACACTAAATGTATCTGTATCTGCATGTTTTGAAGATCATCAGCATGAATATGCAGGTATATATGTGTTTTAATAAAAAAAATTGTTGGGTGTAAATAGTGACATGATACCATACTACATAAAGTAAAATGTGTAAATTAGTTTCCTTAAACATAAAGCCACTACTTTTTATCAAAACCCCTGTGAGTGACATGTTGCTATCTAAAGTAAACACAGACTTCTCATTGCTTCTAATCTGACCTGATTTCCTCATTGATGGCATCCAACTGCTCCTGCAACATCAGGGCAAGTGTCTGCGCGTCCGAGTGGCCACTAGGAGACAGCAAATCCCCTGAACTGAACACGGTCTCGCGGTCATCGTCGTCCAGCTCCGAGAGCTCTGTGTCGCTGCCCATCAGGTGTGAGCGGCTGCCTCGAAGGCTAGAAGGCTGTAATCTCTCCCAGTCCTGCTCCACCACCGGTAGGATCTGAAACGAAGATTTTCGTCCTGGTTACATAAAGTAGATTCCTTTATTTGCACCTAAACTATATACCAAGATGTCATGAGATCATGGGATTTTTGTACTGTATGTTTAGTCATAAATTATTTTCCAAAGAACTACCTCCTAAAGCTTTTTAAAAACAGAACTTACAGTTATGCAATATCCAGTGAAGCAATAAGGGACAAGGGGGGGAAAAAACATTATGGCATATTATTATTTATGTTATAATTTTTTCAGACTCTACAGCAAAAGTATAAGAGGCGAATTACAGTCGGAGCATTTATGCAAGACAGCTAGCAAACTAATTCTCCTTTAAATTTAAGGGTGCTGCCTTGAAATGTTAGCCATATATCTTGGAAATGAAAAAGCTGTTTAGGTATAAGTGCTGCATATTATTTTTAACAGCGCTGTCCTGATGTGTAATAGCATTATTCATGCAGAGCTGTAAGGTTACAGTCATTTTATTACAACATTACCTCTGATCAACAGCCTGGTACGTACAAAAGAAGGTTGCAATTCAGTGGCAGTAGTGGCTTAATTCTCAATGCAACAGCACTGAAAATTCTATGCATACATATAAAATGATCTTAATTCATCAGCGACAGTTATAATGGGTTGCATCTTTCAAATATGCAAAATAGCACATATTGTGCATTTCCTTTAATGAGTATGCAAAAGACAAAGCAGCGTCTATGAAATAGATTAATTTAGTAGTCATTATATGATTCACTAAAGTTGAAACTGCTGATTGCGTGTTCGAATCAATACATCCAGAAACATTGGATTAAATTCTTCACAATGAGGTAAGACTATTGTATTCCAAAATGATCAGTGATCAGTTTATTAGATGACACTATTACAATGGCAGATTTTGTTTGATGTTATGTATTGGTGCGTATTTGTAGATCCAATGCCAAAAGAATACAAAATGAGTCAATATTCTGCTGGAGATCTAAACTTGAAATGGATATAAAAAAAATGAATACAGTAATCTTCAAAAGTTAATACCACTATTTTAATTTTATGGTTTTTTTTGTGTAAAAACATAATGAAAATCATCTGAATATAGTGAGTCTCAATATTATTCGTCTATAATACAACCTTAGACAAACAACAACGTAGTTTTTTTTTCAACTTGCAATTATGTATTTAGCAAAAATGATGCCATAAACAAAAAGTCTCAGTTTCACTTAACTCGCCTCATAATACTGTATATTTCTAATTTTATTTAATTTATGTTGTCGATCCTATTGCATAATGATATTGCATTACTTATCTTGCTAGATGATTCCCTCTAGAACTTAACTTGACTTTGGAGAGAAGTGAACGCATTGTTTGGGTCTATATACAAAGTACAGTACCTTTGTGGGCTCGTCCCTGAGTGCTACCAGTCTTCCTTTTTGTGTTCGCCGAATGACTCCAGTAGAGGAAAAGTGCTCCCCCTGTCCTTCCACCACAGAAAAACGCAGGTCTGTGGCACTACCCAAATGAGACCTGTTAAGAGTTACACAGATCAGACAACAACAACAAAATATATATATAATCATATTAATGCTCTAAATAAGTGTTAACATTATGCAAAAATCAATCAACGTGCAATCACTCAAAACAGCCTTCTTCTTTAATTAGGTTTCTATTTTGTGTTGATTTTCATAGAGCCAGAACAATTAACAAGTTTTCCTTGAATTAGCATTATCAGTAAAGACTCTGCTTAGTAACCTTAAAATATGTAAATGATATACAGTAGTACAGTATGCATTACCGAGGGTGTGTTCCATCATTAAAAGCTCCGCTCCGTCTCTTTAGATGATCGAGCTCTGTGCGAAGCTTCTCAATTTCTCCTATCAGTCTCTCCTACAAAAGCAAGCGTTGTCATTAAACTTTAAATCAGCTTCAAGTTGTGCAAAGACAAAATGGGGGAAAAAATCATTAGCAGCATGTAAAAAAGTTTAATATTGTTAACTTGAACAACCTTAATTTACTTGTATTTTAAATTTTTAATTCTGGTCTTATTTTGTGGTATTTTATGAGTTTATTGTACCATTTCTGGAGTGAAGCAACACTCACAAGTTTTAGCGTTTTCAGTTTTCCTCATTTCCTTTTATAATACTCTCTGTGGTTCACTGTGGAATGTATGTAAAGCTGCATGTATACCGCCTGCCCTCCTCATACAGCCCACATGGGGGTCAGTCATGGGACCACATATTAACTTTGAATTTATCCACCAAATTTGCTTAAGACCTACAGTTATGTGATAAAGTTATTACCCCCCTTTTGATTCTATGTGACTTTGTGTAAAAACATAATAAGATAGATGGGTCCTAGTATTAGGCAAATAGAACCTCAGACATACAGTATAACCTTTGGCATTGGCAATACTAAATACCCCTTAGTGCTTCCACAGGATTTAAGTTGTAACCAGGTGCTGCTAATCATCTGCTCTTAATTAGTTGATCATCTATAAAAGCAGAAGTTTTGGCAGCTTGCTGGTCTGGAGCATTCAGGTGTGTGATAAGACAATGCCCAAGAGGAAAAGACAAAAGCAGTTTTAGGGAAGCAGTTGTTGCTGCACTTCAATCTGAAAGGGTTATAAAAACCCATTTCCAAACCATTTGGAGTTCAGAGAGAAAAATTATTCACAAGTGGAAAACATTTAAAATAATCTACCCAGATTCCCACCTTAGTGTTAGAATATTCACCCTAAGGTCAGACTGTGAAATAATTAGAGAAATACAAAACCAAAGAGCTACAGTACATCTCAAAGCCTGCAGTTCTCACTGAGCATGTTAAATGTTAAATGTTAAAGACCATGACAGCACAATTAGAAGAAGACTGAGCAAGTATGGTTTGCTTGGAAGGGTTGCTGGGAGAAATCATCGCTTCCTCTTAAAAAGAACATTAAGCACGATTAAGGTTTGCAAAACTGCATCTAAACAAAGCACAAACAGTGTCCCATGGACAGATGAGACCCAAGTGGAGTTGTTTGGCCTTAGTGCCCAATGCCTCATAACCACTGATAAACACAGCAATTTAAGCACACAGGTGATTATTTGGGATTGTTTTAAAGGCCATCGGACTTGATCATAAAGGTGAAGCTTGGTCGCATTTGAGTCATGCAACAGGGCAGTGATCCGAAGCAGACCAAAAAATCGACATCAGAAAGTAGACATCTTTTTTTGAAAAATAAAGAATCAAGGTTTTGGAATGGCCTAGTCAAAGTTCTGACCTGATGTGTGAATCTGATGTGGCGACCCTTAGGATAAAAGGTTTCAAACCCTAGAAAAAGTTGAACTAAAAAGTTGTACTTTAGCTTTCACTGCTGAATCAATTTTATTGCAGTGTAATATGTTTAGAAATAAAAAAAAAGGTTCATTTTATATTCTACCAAGGATTCAGAATTATTTCCAGAATTACTACCAAATTCCAGAAGAAGAAAAAGAACTCTAATGCAAGCATGCATTTATGTTACCTTGGTATGGTGAAACTCTTCTAACTGTTTCTGTGAATTCTCCAGATCCTGGATGAGGGCATTCTATTTTTTTTTAAAAAAGAAAACAAACAAACAAACAAACAAACAAACAAACAAAAAAACAGATGGCAGGTGGGGTATCATTCTTAAATCTTGTGTCAACAATATCAAAGCTGCATTGTTACAAAAGTAGAAGTCGTAAAAGCTATATTACATCACATTCTTTCTACTCAACGTATTTCTTCTGTCGACTCAGCTGAACTCTGACATAAACACAATTACAGGAAGCTAAGCGCTATGGCTAGCGTGTTCATGTTTCTGCTGTGTGGGTCAGGAATCAGTAATAGCATGCTCTTTATGCTCACAGAGAGATAATAAATCATAAAAAGCTATGATTTGAAACTTTGTTACGTTCAAATTCCGCCCCTGGTGACAACCTTTTATGAGCGATAAAAGATTTTATGGATCGTTTGGTGTCGGTGCAAAAACAAGCTTTTTTTTTTTTTCAATTGATGTAAGATACAACTGAGCTGAAGACGACGTCATGCTCATCGACCCAACTATGGCAAGTGGATGAGATTTGACCACAGGACCTTCTGATCTGCAAATCAAAGCCAATTTAACTAACCTGCATAGAGTCAACTACTTCTTCCAATAAATTAATCCACATTACAATGATTCAGTGTAGGCTGGTTGAGATACTTATAATGGCTCAGTGTTTAGGGCTTTGAGTTTTAGGGCAGAAGGGTATGGGTTTAAATCTCAGCACAGTCAAATTGCCATGGTTGGCTCATTTTCCTTAACCTTCAGCTCAATTCTACCCTGCATTGGTTGTCTTGGTTTTTTCTTTTATTAATCCATTAGCCAAGTCAGCAAATATATTGGATCATGTGTTATTTAATACTATGGAAGAAATCACTGTACTTTATATATGTATATAGTTGTTGATTATAAAGTGCACCTTGTTGCCAGTAAAATTCATTAAACTTTAAGAACATACTGTACAGTATACACTTGCCGGTTTCAATATACAGGACAGAAATAGTGTATAGGGGTGTCTCTACCTTATCCTCCAGGGCAGCCATTCGTTCTTTCAAGTGGAGCTGCAGACGTTCATTAGATTCAGTGAGCAGGCGGTCCACTGTATCCGACAGACGCCTGTTGTGTTCCTCGTTCATTTTCTCCCTTTGACGAGCCTAACAGAAAAATTTAAGCGAATACACAGAATGCATGTTATGAGAAGATAAAATATATAATGCAACCAGTAGATGGCAGGCCTTTTCACTCACTCATCGTTTATACCACTTATCCTGTATACAGGCTCACAGGGGCTTGAAGTCTTACCCAGGAGACTTACAGTATGGCTCGAGGTGGGGTACACCCTGGAAGGGGTGCCAATCTTTTACAAGGCACATATGCACACACTAACATGCTCATGCACACATTATGGGCAATTTGGGAACGCCAATTAGACTAATCTGCATGTCTTTGGGCTGTGGGAGGAAACCTACCAAGCATGGGGAGAACATGCAAACTCCATGCACACAGACCCGAGTACCTGGAGGTACAAGGTGACAGCGCTAACCACTAAGCCACTGTGCTGCCTCTGGTCTTTTCATTTAAGAATATATAGATGGGAACAAAATTTAAGAGGTGTGCTCCCACTTGGTTTTTGTGTAAATGTAAAGAAGTTCCTCTGAAATGGAAACCAGTAATCAGAACTTCTGTGAGAGTACCTTTTTGGCATGAAGTGCAATAAGTACACAGGTATAAGAGCACATGCCACTTACCCGGCTCAGCTCCTGGTTCTTCTCTTCCAGCTGTGACTCTAATTGCCGAAGGCGCTCTTCAATGTTCCCGTGTCGTTCCTCCGCCTGCAAAATTGAAGCTTTATTAATGCTAGTAATAGTCATGATGCATTTTTCTTTTCCCTTAAGTTTTTTAATTGATTTCAGATTTGTATGTTAACATTAAAAGCTCAAATTTAAAGAGTTTTTGACGTGTAAGTAGCAAACAATACACTTCCAATCCTCAAAATCACTCTCAGCAACTGGGAAATATGGCCACAGAAAGAACAAATCATGGCCAAGGCTATGTTTCCATATCTACTGTACTGTAGCTAGCATTTACAGTATATACAAATACTCACTTACTCACTCACTCATCATTTACAGTATATCGCTTTATCCTGTATACAGGGTCATGGGAGGGGCTGGAGCCTAATCCCAAGAGGCACAAGGTGGGGTACACCTGGGGTACATGGATGGAGTGCCAATCCATCGCAGGGCATACACATACAGTACAGTACACACACTTACACGCTCATTCACACACTACAGGCAATTTGAGAATACCAAATAGCTTAATTACTTTTACTGTGGGGCGGGAAACAGAGCATCCGGTGGAAACCCATCAAGCACAGGAAGAACATGCAAATTCCATGCACACAGACCTACGGCGGGAATCGAACCCAGAACATGGATGTGCAAGGCGACAAGACTAAGTCACTTTACTGACATATATACAAATACTGTACTCTCACTCATCATCTACTGTATACGCTTTATCCTGTATTCAGGGTTGCGGGGGCCTGGAGCCAAACCCAGGAGATTTACTGTAGGGCACAAGGCAGGGTACACCCTGGACAGGGTGTCAATCCCTCGCAGGGCACACACACATACAGTACACACACTTATTCAGACACTACGGGCAATTTGGGAAAGCCAATTAGCCTAATCAGCAGGTCTTCGGACTGTGGGAAGAAACCAGAGTACCCAGAGGAAACCCACCAAGGACGGGGAGAACATGCAAACTCCATGCACACAGAGACGGGAATCGAGCCTGGCTGGGAATCAAACCAGGACCATGGAGGTGTAAGGCAACAGTGTTAATCACTTAACCACCGTGAAAATACAAAAGCATTTTATACAGTACAAATAAGCCAGAAAAAAAATGTGTTGGCAAATAAGTGGTAAATCTGTACAAATAAATTGTACAGTGTACAACCGCAAATCAACGTTCTCTGGTATATTAAAAAATATCCACATTGTGTTCCACCTTCAAAACAGAACTATAGCAAGAGATTTACTGCATCATCATCAACAATGTAAGATGTACAGTAAGCACAATAATAACATGGTGCATGTTGCATATTACACACAACACCACTCTAGGAACATCTCAATGAAATCATTTGTGTGTGGTGTGGTGCAGTTCCTTAGAAAAGGTCAGAGAAATGGAGCTCTTATACACACACACTCTGCAGAGAGAACATATGACTTTTTTGTTCTCATCAACGCTTAGCTTAGCACTTGGACTGGGTGTTTGATTAAACTGTCAAGAACCTTTTTTTTTCCTTTTAATTGAGGAACTTAATAGCGAGACTGAGTAAGCAGACTTCATTTTTTTTGGTGGCATAGTTCTTCACATTGATTTGCTTAGGGCATTCACTCCAGAACTTACTTGAGGATTATTGAATTGATGCAAATAAGGACTTGACAGGTGTTTAAAAAAAAAAAAAGTTAAACTACTTTTCTTTTATTAAATGAAAACACTACTCCAAGTTACTCTCACTCATCGTCTATACCGCTTTATCCAGTTTACAGGGTTGCGAGAGGCCTGGAGCCTATCCCAGGACATGTAGGGCATGAGTCAAGCTACAGTACATCCTGGAAGCACACTTACACACTATGAATAATTTGGGAACATCAGTTAGCCTAACCTGCATGTCTTTGGACTGTGGGAGGAAACCAGAGAACCTGGAGGAAACCCACCAATCACAGGGAGAGCAGATTGCAAATTAACTTTCTGTATTGAAATTTAGTTCACATTTTGAACAGAAATGTAAACTTATGCAAAACATTGAATTTCATATTGTGCTATTCGATTGTTTGAATTCCTTTTGACAAATTACAAAAAATAAAAAAGAGAGAGAGAGATGGAGGCTCAGGAAATTAGGTTATGAATATCAGAGACTGTGTACAAATGTTTTTGAGACGGCATGTGAAGTTGATCTGATTCTAGCCTGGCTGCCTGGTGCTGAATAATGATGTGCAAGCCACAGCTCTGAAAGCACTCTTCCTCAGCCGCTCCTGTGCCATAGTGAACTCGATTTCCATTTTATTTAGCTTGGATGTGACTTGCCTTGGTGAGAGCAGCCACTCTCTGAGCCAGTTCAGCCTCCACCTCTGGCAGTGTCTCAGCCTTCCTCATTGTCTGCTGTAGCCTCTGTTCAGCCAGCTCCAACAACTCCTGCAAATGACGCACCTTCTCCTCGCTCTGAAAAACACGCAGATTTAAACTTGGATAACAAATTTTGCATTCGATCCAATAATGATTTTAGATACTTACATTCTTGTCTTATATCTAAAATCATTTAAATAAAAACAAAAGTATATCATCTTCTATACCGCTTTATCCTGTGATCAGGGTCGCGGGGGGCCTGGAGCCTATCCCAGGAGGCTTTCGGGCACAAGGCAGGGTACACCCTGGACAGGGTGCCAATCCATCGCAGGGCACACACACACACACACACACCCATCCATTCACACACTACGGGCAATTTGGGAACGCCAATTAGCCTACAAAAGTATATATTTATGGTATTATTATATCCAAAATTCAGGATTATTTGAAAATCTGTTGGACTGGACCTGTCGATGAAGCGAGTCCTTGGTGGCCAGCTCATTCTCCAGCTTGTCATTCAGGTCATGGATGGAGGTTGTTTCACGTTGGGCAGCCAGGTAGCGCTTCTCCAGCGTTGTGATCCTCTCCTCCATGTCCTCCTTCTGTGCCATCGCCTGTTGAATTGGTCATGTAGCCAGAGCAAAACACAGCCTGATTCGTCAGGTCTTGACTTGTTTACTGTAACAGCAGCTCTAATAGCAGTTCTGACAGCAAGAAATTAAATCATTTTATTGTTGTACTGTAAGAACGTGAAAGACTGAGCAGTTCTTCTACACCATCTAAGCCTCTTCCCAGAAACATAACATGCTTCTTTTTTTTATAGTTTTATAAATTCGCAGGGGGAAAAAAATGAAACACCGTTTAGAAGTGTTATAACATAAGGATATAATATGTGGATCTACCTTGTCTCTTAGATACTCCACAACATAAAATGAAGGCATAAATGAGGAAAAAGTATGAGATGCTGTTTATTAATACAATACATTAATATAATATATACACACTGCATGGGGGAAAATGTGTTGTTTCCAAAGGGTCTAATTATTGGGCTGCATCAAGCAAAGACAACAACTAAGGAGATTTGAAATTATTGGAAATGGGTTAAGAAAATAAGAACTGTATAATGCATTATTATTAAAACCTGAAAGTATTTTCATTATCATAAAAGAAATGTTGTCGATCACTTGAAGTTCTATCACAAAAATGGACAGGAGAAATCACAATTATGTTTGATAGTGATGCAATGGCGGTACAATGTGTTGATTGGAACAACAGGATTGGGACTAAACAGCTGTGCAGATATATGAAAACCAATTGTTAGTGAGACTTGGAAAAAAGACTTCAGTTTGTTAGTGAGCATAAAGATTTGACCTTGGAGCAATGGAAAAAGGTCATGTGGTCTGATGAGTTCAGATTGACCCCATTCCAGTGCGATGGGCATGTCTGGGTAAGAAGATAAGTGCGTGAAGCTATAAACCCATCATGCATAGTATCCGATGTACAAGCCTCCGGAGGCAGGTGTTCAGGGCCACACTCAGCAACATTACTGTATGTGGCAAGTCAACTGATGACCTGCATGTCAGAATGACCAGATTATCCCATCAATGTTTTCCCCTGGTCAGACAGGCACAGGCATATTCCAAGACTCAAAACTGTGGGTCTGGGAGCATGAGGAGTTTTACCACATAAACTGGCCCCCACATCAAAGTTAAAGTGTGAGGACAGTCACGCAAAATGGGAGGACAGTTTATAACCTTTGGTAAATAGCTGTTTTAGCTGAGGAGGAACACACTTTAGATGTATTATTATTGGAAAATATTCAACTTTGAGTTGCTTACAGTAACTCGATGTTGACTTAGGACACATTACATACCCCGTAAAGATATTAAAGTGAGCCAAGCGGAAATGAAAAAAAATCCTACATTCTCAGGTTATCTTACGTTTCCAGAATCTATGCTATCTGCAATGTGTGTGTTTGGAAACATGAACATAGTGGACATTTGAAATGATTTATGGTGCTTTGATGCACCTTTAATTAGGTTGTTTTTTTGTTTTTTTTTCGGAAAAAGGCTACAGCTCAGTACTGTTTACAACATGGACCTTCCAAGATAAGCAATGTACATTATAGATGTTTTCTTCAGGTTTCCAATACAGCTTCAAATTGCCTGGCAGCAACGTACCATTGCCATTAAACCTAAAGTAGGACATTTTGATAAACGCAGTCTGTGTGTGTTTGTTTGAGTGGTACAGTATCTCCCACTAACCTCACGTATGTCTCGCTGGTGTTTGGCACTGAACTCCTCACTTTTCAGCAGCTCCTTGCGCACATTGGCGAGTTCGCTCTCGAGTTCAGCCACGCGGGTATTCAACGTGTTAGCACGCTCACGACTCGTCGACAGATCTTTATTAGCTTTGTCTAGCAGTTCCTGCAGCTCCACAGCCCGAGTGGAATCATCATGGACATCTATGGAGCCATTTGGCAGCCTCTGTATTAAATGAAAACAAGTACAGAGATAGGAAAGTCACATCACTGGCATACTATAGTCTTTGTGGATTTCTCTTACAACACAGAAATGTGTGAGATCTGGGTCAAAGAAGTGGATAGTTTCAACTTTAAGCCAGGAGTGAGTAATGGAGGGTACTGTGTTGAGGGTACAGCTATTGGTACATAGTGGAAAGAATAATGTGTCTAAAGTGATTTTGTTGATGGTAGTTGGTTAGGAATTACTGTAGCACAAAACATGCTAGCAAGTTCATTACCTAACTTGCTAAGTAGTTAGTAAAGTATGTTCATAATGTTTTGTCAGCCACTCGAGTTAATGTGTATTTTAAATAGAGATGGGGAAAAATTGATTTAGTTATGAATCGCAGTTTTGTGTGGCAATTTATTTTGTGTGGCGTTACATTATCAAAATTTATGTGCATTAAAAGTCTCCAATTAGCCATTTTCTCCAAACTCTGTGAGTGATTTAGTCTCAAACCCACTCATTACACACACTTTCCCAAGTCTCAAAAAACTGAGAGTGCAAATTATTCGAAAATTGTGTGTTAAAAAGCCCAGCGGGTCTGCGTTAGAAGCAACAGATACTGTACAGTACTCGCGCGCCCACTGTCAAGACTTAGGAGGCATTTAAAGGAGGTAAATGTTGCAGTTTCTTTATAACCCTAGGTGGTGCACTCTGAACTATTTCACATTATTATTATTTACACATTTTCATCCGATTATTTGCTAAGTTTGTTTAGAAATAACAAGTCTGGTGAATGATAGAGATATGTGCCACTCTGTAAAAATTAGGCTTTTTTTGCATAATGTAATTCTAGGTTAAATTTTAAACTCTTTTAATTGTAGTTAGTTTGTATTGTTTCAATGATACGCTGAGAAAACTAATGTTATAGAGAACGGGCTACATTTAATTACAAATTTTTGAAGGTTTACAATTGTAAAAAAAAAAAATCTAGAAAAAATGTAATATCGATTTGGGATATTTATATAATCATGATACAGAATCGCAATATTAATCAAATCGGTACCCAGGTATCGTGATAATATCGTATCGGGTGGTGACTGATGATTCCCATGTCTACTTTTAAACCTGTCAGCTCACCTTCTTGGTTCACATTGTTTTTTATAAGCAAAATTTACACCCGTGATCAATTGACTTAACATAAAAATATGCCTGACTACAATCAGCAAGTAAGCAAATATTCAAGCATTTCTAAAGTTATATAAATCAGATCATTAACAGTGTTCCAAAACAGCATCATGTCAATTAGCAAACATCTTCACAATTAGCAAACAAGCTGCATGAGACATCGTTAAGACATCATTTGAGCATGTGGGTAAATTTGTAGAAATATGGTTAATATTTAGCATTTTTTTATTCCCATTAATCAGTCTAGTTTGCCATTTTTCTCAATATTGAAAAGAATGTAAGAGAGGAAAATTAACACAAAATTAAAGAATTGTGAACAAACATGTTTACCTAAAGAAATGTTTTAACTCATTGAAATATCCCTTTCATACTTATCAGCGTTAACTTTAAAAAATCAGATAGGATCTCTTACACATTTACATGAGTTAAATGCTGATGTTTTATCCTAAACTTTGTGTCATATTCCTCTCATATGTGTTCCCTGGTGTTTGTGTTTGTCTTTTGTGTTCCATAAGACTTTTGTCTTTGAATTTGTAATGGACTTTCGCATGGAGTCACATGGTTCTGATTGTAATTCAGCTGCATCTTGTTAAAAGGATGGTTCGGATTTCTTCAAGTCTGTCTTAAATCTTGGCTCTATCAGTAAACAGTAGAACAATGAAACAGACTTTGTTTTTAAGCTGTCATGCAAGTCCTGGTTACAAACTTTTGCTATGACTATAAAGCACACACATATAGAAGGGACTGATGTATAAATCCACTATCTGGTGTCTCCGAGATGAGGATGAGGATGAAGGTTCCGTTTTCAGTCTGGGTCCTCTTAAGATTTCTTCCTCGTGTTTTTCCTTCCTACTATCACCTCTGGCTTGCTCATTAGGGAAAATTTATATTAAGGGAAAAAACATTGGTAACAAAAGCGCTATACAAATAAAATAGAATATAAGTAAGCTCAAAATGCACTTACATTTTTTTTCTGCATTTATATGTAAAAAAGAAATTACCTGCCGGAACAGTACGAGGTTTTAAAGCCTAGAAGACTTTAAAGACTTTTGTTTTCTACTTTTATGTGTCCAATTAAAACATATCGATTTTTTTTCACACAATGTTTCAGGTCATTTGTGGGGGAGAATAACAACCAGCAAGCCATGCAGTTTGCCTCTCACTGTGATTTCTTTTAAGCAGAAGAATGTTTACCTCCCTAGGCACTTTATTCAGCAGTATGGTTTTAATAAACTTGACCTACAGCTTGGGAGTGTCTGTGAATCACAGTTTCAAGCAGAAACTCAATGCAAGTAGGCGGGAGTTTCATCTAAAACTAAATTAATTGCTGGAGATTAATTAAACAAACCTTGAGGGGGGAACACCAGATGTTGAGCAGCCCATCGATTCCCGTGTTTTCTCTTGTCGTTGGAAATGCTAATGCCTTATTCTCTATTATACAACTGTTATTTCTGACCAAGTAATGTGATTGGAGGCATTCCATGAGTGTTGATACTAGATGGTAACAGCGCAGGAATGTTTAACTGTATGTATCACTCTGCATAACAGATGTCCTACCGTTCATTCACACACTATGGGCAATTTGGGAAACCCCACTTTGCCTAATCTGCATGTCTTTGGACTGTGGGAGGAAACCCACCAAGCACATTGAGAACATGCAAACTCCATGCACACAGACCCGAGGCGGGAATCGAACCCGGGACCTGGGGGTACAAGGCGACAGTGTTAATCGCTAAGCCACTGTGCCACCTACTGTAGCTCATATGCTAATGTGGAATAAGTGGACATATAATGTAAATCTTGTAAGCGTCTCAGGACTGTCTACCACCTCCATGGTTTATTCTTCTCACCTTAGCTACCTAGTATGGGTAAGAATTTGAAGCTATTCTGTAATCCCCTCACAATAATTATCAGTTGCTTACTGTCGGTCACCAGCTCCGCCAGTTGGGGTTAGTTAGTTCTGCAAGTCGCAGAATGACATGTCTAATAAGCACCCAAAAGATAATCTGTTGATAATAAATGGTCTTTGTGGAACTGTTGTATAAAAGCAGTATTACATCCAGGTCAAATATTCTGCTGAATATCAGCACTCCCTCAGGTGTGATATTGCTTAATAGAGATTATTACAAATGCTATTGCATATTGTGTAAATCATGTACTCCCATCAGCCACAACACTAGCACCACTGCCAGTGAACTGAATAACATTGATCATCAATTTAATACCAATAAACGGGTAATAGGATCATGGGCACTCAAGATTCATCTAATGCCGGTAACCACAGCCTGCTATGTTTATGTGGCTTAGCAGAGCAGACAAAGAGTGCAAGCTTACTGTTCTGGGCTCCAGTTTTCCCAGAACTTGGATGCTTCGACCAAGCATCCAAGGAATATGACTGACAATTCTGATCATTGGAGACCCCACACCGCAACCCACGGCACCAAAGGATCCCCCGCTAACGTCCTGGTGCCAGAAACCACATCCCCAGAAACCCCATGAAGTCATGCCCAGAGCATCCCAGGCAGCACAAGGGCAACCTACACGGCTAGGTTTTTAATGTCATGGCTGATCGGTGTATGTTCCAAAGAAAGTGGATGTTTCTTACAAAAGATACTAAAATGCCACTTTGTAACATTATTTAATAACCTTCCAGGCTGGTTTAGAGCTGTCCATTTTGTTCCCATCTGCCTTTCCATCTCTTCCCTGTCGCACCATGGCAAGCTGTGGATATAAAGCATAAACATTCTTCAATACAAAACATGTTTTGTTAGCAAAAAACTAAAAATATTATTAAAAATTAAAAATAAAAATCCTGGAATTGCTGGAGAGCCGCCAGTGAACGTTTAATTTAAAACTAAAATTAGACTAAAACTAGCAAAGGTTACTGTTAAATGTGACTCTCTACAATAAAAATGTATCATCAACATACAGTATGTAAATTAAGGGGAGAATTTCCACTCAATAAGACTTGTAAGTTGAACAAAAATTAATAATAACACATAATAGTATGTTTATGTTAAACTATGAGGGGGGTTCAAACCGGGATTTTGCTCCTGAATGGAAGGCATAAAACCGACTGATGTTTACAGAAGACTTTAAGCACAGTACAATGATAAGACTCTGAGCCACAATAAAACGTGAATGGGGCAAAGGATAAATTGGAAGAGATGCATCTGTCTACACACATACATGAACACCACTTGCACATAACAGGAACTCGGGTGGGAGTTACTGCCAGAATGTTTTTTTTTCTGTTATCTCCCAGACAGTCACGACCTCACTCCAAGCCGTTTCCACATGTTTGGGTCATTAAAGGAGTTCATGGGAGGCCAGCATTTCAGACGTAAAGCAGGCAGTCCGATTATAGCTCCAGCGTACTGAGAAAACTTTCTACCTTGATTTTTATTTTTTATTTATTATTTTTTTTGTATAATGAAATAGCTATTTTTATGCTTTCAAATTGATTAACTATCCACATGGTGGCACTCGTTTGCTTCTTAGTGCTACTGAACACAGCTAAGCTGAACACCATCAACCCTAAACAGCTTATTAACAACCATCAGGAGCATTAAGTGCAGTGTAATAAAGTGTGGGGCTTATTTTAATGCTGATGTACTGACTGGATCTTAAATAAGAGAGAGTGAGCGAGAGAGAGAGAGAGAGAGAGAGAGAGAGAGAGAGAGCAGAAGACAGAAAGAAAGGACTAGGATGAGAGAAGAAGAGGAAAAAAAAGAGAGTGAGATATGAGATATTAAACACATGGGAGGGTGGTGAAGGAGAAAATAATGAAAGAAAGCAAGAGAGGACAATATTGAGGACAATATAGAGTAAGCAGGCATGTGAAAAAAAGAAGAAGAAAAAGGTTAAGAGAGAGTATGACACAAAAAGAAGATAAAACATGAGACAAAGGATGAAAGAAAAAAGATTAAGGAGAGAGGAAGCCAAAAAAAATTAGAGATGGAGTACAGGAAATAAACGAGCAGAGGGCAATGAGTGACAGCAGGCAGAGATCAAGAGGTGAGGATGAAAAGAGTAAGAGGAATCACAGGAGAGGGGGAAAGAAGGAGAAATTAAAAAGGAAAAAGGAAAATGCTACAGTAGTAAAGAAGGAAGGAATGAGAGAGGAAGTGACAAGGATAAAAGAAGGAAGGAAAGAAAGAAAATGCATGGGCGAGGGAGAGCAAAGTACAGAGACAGTGTGTAAATAAATAAATAAATATATATACTGTGTGTATAGTGTATAGTACTGTATTTAGTACAGTATATATATATATATATATACACACAGAAATACTCAAAAATCACCATGTTCAGAATTATTCATACTTTTTAAATTACAATGTTTCAATAATCAATAAAAGCTTTTGTTCTTAATGATGGCCTGCAAACGCTTCTTGTACTGTAGCTCTCCACAAGATTTCTACACGTCTGCTGCGGAATGTTTCCCCTCTTTTCCTTTGCAAAAGTCTCAAGTTGTTGGAGATCGGAAGGCTTCCTAGCCCTGACCCAGATCTTCTACTCTTTCCACAAATTCTCAATCGGGTTGAGGTCAGAGCTCTGACTAAGCCACTCCAGAACATTTATGTTGCTGTCCCTGAACCATTGCTCGACCACTTGCGCCGTATGCTTCGGGTCATTAACCTCTGGCAGGTTCAACTTGTGTGGTGACGCCACCAGGTTTTCATCAAGAATCTTGACATAGCCCTCCTTTTTCATGATACCATCTATCTGTACCACTGGCAGAGAAGCATCCCCATAGCATGATGCTATTCTTAGGATCGAAGACTTCCTCTTTCTTACACCAAACATACACAACATCCATATGCCCAAAGAGCTCCTGTTAGACCAGAAGTTTGGATCTCTATCTAGGGTCTCTGGGTAGGGAGTGGTGCCTTTCTGGGGCAATGTCCATGGAGACCACCTCGATGCAGAATTCGGTGAAACAGTGGATCTTGATACTGTACAGTACCATCTCCCCTGCTTGGTTGAGGGTGTCTATTAGAGCTTTGGTGGTGATACGAGGGTTGTTGTTTGCATCATCTTTTAGGAACTCTAGAGGATAATTTGCTCCTCCTGCCATGCCAGACATCTTTTTTTTAATTATATTGTTCTTGGATTTTTTTTTCACATTTTCTCCCTAATTTTAGTCGTATCCAATTCCTCACTAGGGGCTCCACATTAAGGCTACTATGATCACTCAGTTGGGAGGGCCACAGACCATCACACGTTTCCTCTGAACCACGTGACATTACAGACCGCATCTATTCAAACTGCTCGCTCACGCACCGGTATGGGCAGCGTAACACACTTGGAGGACAGCGCTATCTGCTCCTTCTGCTTATGTGAGCTCACAGATGCCCCTAACCGACCGTAGAGCTATAATTAATGTGAACTAAGCCAATTTGCTCTCTCTAGACCCTCGGCTGCGAGAGGCTACAGCATCACCGGGTGATCAAACCAGCGATCTCCGGATGATAGGGCGAGCACTTTACCACTGCGCCACTTGGGGGACTTCTTGGTGATACTCTGTACAGTTGATACAGGGACATCCAGTTCTTTCGAACTTGCCTTGTAGCTCTTGCCTCTAATGTGGGCATTGACAACATGCATATGAAGATCATGACTGAGTTCTTTCTTCTCGGCCATGGTGACACTGACTGAGAATAATGAAAGCTTTAATTATACTTACAGAGCAGGTGTTACCATTTAACATTATGAGGCATTACTTGAATACACCTAAATTGAATAAATTGATTATAGTCAATAGAGGGTGAAACCACATGCACTTTTTTTCCAAGATTGGAAATAGGGTATGATTAATTACAATTCTTAAAAGATTCTCTGGCCATATCTACTGTATCGGTATACAATTAAAGTTTTGCCAAAGTAGTTTTTATAAATGACAAAAAAAAAGTATTGATTTGTCTAAGGGGTATGAATAATTTTACATATACAGTATACTGTGTATATATATATATACATTTATATGATGATAGATAGATAGATAGATAGATAGATAGATAGATAGATAGATGGATGGATGGATGGATGGATGGATGGATGGATGGATGAGTTTTAGCCATTGCAACCCAGTATGTAAGACACCTCTACTGAGAGACATAATATGATTCACTTTGCAGTTAAAAATGTCCCTACAGCTTATGAGTCCCAGAAGCCTGGAGCATCAAGAATAGGCGAAAGTGTGAGCGAACTGGTGATGAAATGTTACATAAACTCAATCCTGCTCAGAGAGAAGGGGGGGTGGGAGGACCAGATGTTCTGCACAGAACAAAGACGTTTTATGGATTTGCTTAAAAGTAGCACACTTCTCAAAATAGGTTGTTTTAATTTTAACCTGAAAGTGAAAGTGACTGGAGTTTCCAAAGACACACACACACACACACACACACACACACACACACACACACACACACACACACACACACACACACACACACAGAATGCTTAATGACTCAGCTGAATTGTGACCCAGATACTCAATCACATGCATACCCGAAGCAATGTCATTCAAAAAAGTTTTGTCTGTTTTTGAAAATTACCTTAAATTCTTACCTTAAAAAAAGTTTGTGTGTCTGAAGCATTTCAATGATTTAGAAGCACAACTGTCAATCTATTAAAAAATGCCATTAAATAAAAAATTGCCTTATTAGAGAAAAAAAAACAAGATAATTTTGTCAAGAAACATAGAACTAAATACAATGTTTTCTATATTAAATTTTTTTTACCTTGCAGACTTGTGCTTTTCTAAGAGTGAAGAAAAAAACTTTGCATAATGCAATTGATTAAAATTACATAGTTTCTCTGTGTTCCCAGTTAAGTACTTGAAGACAATAGTACAGAAATAAAACCACAAATTAGATGGGAGTGCAAGAATGCACCTTTTTATTCTATAGGTTCCCATCAAAGACAGACTGTTTTGTTTTCCAAGCCAAACTTTATTGCACATACAGTACTAGCTGCTATACTGAGCCTTGAGGCACAAACTGAGCCAAAGGACAGAGCTGGAGAACGTGTTCTAGAAATCTGGTTCGAAGACTGTGTCATGTGGAACGCCAGATCCTTAAGAACTGACAGATTCCCTGTTGCCAACTTGCAGAAGAGACACACTGTACACATCATCATTCGCAAACACCACTCGCAAATTACAGGAACTCTGCTGTTAAACTATGAGGGGGGGTTCAAACCGGGATTTTGCTCCTGAATGGAAGGCATAAAACCGACTGACGTTTACAGAAGACTTTAAGCACAGCACAATGATGAAACTCTAAGCCGCAATAAAAGGTGAATGGGGCAAAGGATAAATTGGAAGAGATGCATCTGTCTGTAGGAAGTGTACACACATACATGAACACCACTTGCACATAACAGGAACTCGGGTGGAAGTTACTGCCACATCTCCCAGATGGTCATGACCTCACTACAAGCCGTTTCACATGTTTAGGTCATTAAAGGAGTTCATGGGAGGTCAGCATTTAAAATGTGAAGCAGGCAGCCTGATCATGGGGTCCTGGGAAAACTTTCTACCTTGATGGTATCGAAGCACTAGTGAAACTCTGGGTAAAGTCCATAAGTGTAGAAGGGGATTATTTAGAGAAATAAAGGGAATTTTTCTCTTATTCTGCACAATCAAAAAGTTTGACCTAACAAGAAAATATTGACTCATGAACCTAAAAAAAATACATATCCATATTTATCAAATATATAGAGTAAAAATATTTAGACTACACTATTTTCATCCTGATTGCAGCAAGGGATTGCACCTTGGTAAGATAGTAGAAATCATAGTGGTGAAAGAGTTTCCTAAAGTACTTAGACATAACATTCAATTGGATAACATTTTTGAGCAACGCTACAGCAAGTTGCCATTTTAAAGAACCTAAACGCACCTGTCAGTACAATTGTGAATGATAAACGTTCTGTCACATTACACAAAAATTCTGCCTAAATGCACTAATCCTTCCTTTACTAACACCACCATTTCTCATACTGACAAATTACCTGCTACAGCTGAATATATAAATCACTATCAGTAAAGGCTGTTTCTGTTGCCTGCTTCAGCAAGATGAAACAGTGGATCTTGTAAAAAATTTGCTAAATTCAGTGAGTGCATTCATTCATTCATTCATTCATCTTCTATACCGCTTTATCCTATGATCAGGGTCGCGGGGGGCCTGGAGCCTATCC
>JAQMYK010000016.1:15460023-15470244 GCA_030014345.1 Clarias buthupogon
ATTAACAAACCCCCCCCTTCTTCTGGACCACAACAAATACTGCTTTAACAAATACTGGAGAAAACTATATGCATGTGTTTTTTCTTTAAAGTATATATATATATGATATTAATTAATTAAAAAGAAAAAACATATATATTTTTTTATTTTTTTTTATCGCATCCAACGATTAAAATGAGTGTATGGTTGCACGAATATGATGTGTTATAACCCAGACGGTGCAAACAAAGACATATCGATGGGTGCATTCATGCGATGCGATTTTCAGAATACAGATGTGTCAACATTACAATCAGTTAAAGGACAGCTGTATTTATTAAACTGTTATGCCTTGTAAATCGAATCTGACCAAAAAATCTCAATTGAACAATGTGGCTTGTAGTCAAGTCAAGTCAAGTAGGCTTTTATTGTCATTTCAACCATATACAGTTCAGTACACAATGAAACAAAACAGCGTTCCTCCAGGACCAAGGTGCTACATACGACATAAATTTACAACATAAATTAACAAAACTAACTAGCTAACTAACTAAGAAACTTAATTAGCTGACTAGCTGAGACAAAACCACTGCTAAGAATGTGCTCTGCTATGAATATGAATTTTCATATGAACATGAAAAAACCCACCTATAAAGTATCTTTATTTGCCACATGGTGAGTACCTTAAGATGAAAAGTGTTTCACATATAAGCGCAAAAAACTGACACATTTATAGCACAGCACGTTCTCAGCAGAAGTGTCAGGAGTCAGCAGTAGTTTGGTGCCCATCAGTCTGTCTGTCTGTCAGTCATTCTCTCTGCATGTCCCACGCAGTTCATCTTCTCTGTCATGCCTCACAAAGTGCTTCTTCAGATAAGGCGCTCTCGCAGAAAAAAAAAAGCACTAACTGTATAAACAGGGCGCCATTTTACCATTACAGATGGAGACAACCCCTACTCTGTGCACCTGAACTACAACTACAAAATCAAATATACCCCACCTGATCCTACCAGCTACCTATCTTCCAGGGTGTCTTGTTCAAACACAATTATAATATTACAAATCTGTCAAAGGAAACATGATTTTTTTTTTTTTACTGTTGCTCAATCTGTATAGAGCTACAGTACAGTCCGCACTGCAACACTGAAACCACCGTTGTACAGTATTACCCTTGCAGATTGGCCCGGGCACACAGCAGTACGGCTGTGTGGAGGCTAATATCCCTGAAGCGAAGGTGTCATACTATATCAGGTCTTGCTGTGAAGTTGGTGTGGAGGGCTTGTGGCTTTATGGTGGCTTTACAAACACCTTTTCCCATCGAGTTGTCAGAACAGATTAAAATAGTCTAACAAAACTGGATTTGGGGGTCTCGTTAGAAGTACTCATTTCCAAGGACATCCAACTTTATTACAGGTGCCAAAAACGGCACTGAGAAGGATAGCATGCCAAGACCCCACTAGCTTATAAACCACTAACCTTGCCTCAATTACCCCTGTGCAGCTGGCCTGATCTCAAGTACCATGCTAGGAGTGAGCAGAAGGTATACTCCAACAACTATGGTTGTACTGTAGGAGGTAATGTTGTTCCAAAATAACGCCTGCATTATACATCTGAAAGTATCAGAGAGGACTCTAGTAAGTAGCTCACCTAAGATCCCCCACCCATCTCCAGCTGAGTGCGTGATGAGCATGGCTCACACCATAATTGCCTTCACTGATTCAGTTTGGGAAACAATCTTCTCATTATCATTCCACTAACATGACAGGAACGCTAAAATTACTAACAAAGAAGCTGTTGATTGATTACCTATGTATTTTTAATAGAAAGGCATCTCAAGGACTCTATTCTATTCTTTTTGGAATCCCTTATAAGAAAAGCACTTTATTTATTTGTTTGAGCGTTTGTACATTCTTTCCTGGAAGGTAAAATCTTTTTTTAAAACCTTGACATAGGACCCGTACGGGTAAAGCATAAATTCAGAGTACCCTTACTTGAATATGATATTACCAAAATATAACTGTAAAGGCAACCAAGTAGAACACACATAGTTATTTAACCAATTACTTTGATCCTCCAACTGTTCTGCGACAGTTACTGTTAAGTAATGAACTTACTGAACATAGTTTTAAATTTCTACCTGTACTGTGTAGCCAAAAGGTGAGGAGAATAAACCATGGAGGTGGTGGACAGTCCTGAGAAACTTACTAGATTTGCTTTATATTGCCACTCATTCCACTTTAGAATGCCAGCTACTGTATTTTCCAGATTTCTGGGTTTGAACCCATAAAATATAAAATGGAAAGACAGTGCGCTTGGGTATACAATCACTTGTTCCACACCCCAAGTAGTACCCTTGATCCGGAGCTAGGGAGGTATTTGGGATTCAGCCTTGTGCTAGAAGGTTTGGAGGCAATTCAGGATGACTTCGGGATGAAGAAGCACTTATTAAGCAAACAAAATTTTGATGTGAGATGTGAAAAGAGATGTGTTCTCTTCCTGAAAGGACTTTCATGAGTGATTTTTAATGTAGGTCTTGGCAGGCAGCTGCTCTCCCCTCTTTTCAGTGGGCATCTGACAGTTAGTGTAAATAACAACTGTTAGAACACCTACAGTATGACAAAGCATGATACATATAGTAAATCCCAATGTGGTTAAGCTCTATATCAGGACCCATGGAATGCATCTTGTCCAATCAGATCATCAGGTCGGAAATAACTCTTGTATAATATACCGTATTATACATATTATATAACTGTATTTTTCTTTGTGGACGCGCTCTCTGGTTCTTATCTTTTTTGGATATCCCATGACTCCTGGAACATATTACACTCTTAATTGTACTGAGGGCTGTTTAATCCAGCAGAGCCTTTACTGAAACTCAATTCCACCAGTCATATTCCCCACTGACCTGTCTTGCAGTAGCCCTACTCTGACTAGACAATAACTTGCATAATATTCCCAGAGGCCTATCAAAGGGTTTTAATAACACGAACCCACCAGAAAATCCCAACATCATTCTATGATTGTTCCATCAATCTCTAGGTGCACAGAGTTCCACCACTGAGAGGTATTGTGGTCATGTCCCACTTATCTACTGGGGATCGACATTCAGAGAAGAGGTCATGGTAGGATCCATTTCAATGTTGACACAAATTATCCAAGCCAGGTAGTAAACCATAGTGAATAGCATTGGCCGCCAAACTACAACAAGTCTCCCTCACCATTTAATGCTACAATAATGGTGTTAATTATATTATATTATAATTAACATAATATGATAATATAATAATTCTCCCAGCATTCCTTAAGATATTTAATAGCTCATAGCCCGCTAAATTGGTTCTACTTAGAACCTGCTCTAAAAGAGAGAAACTCTAGTTCTACTTTTTTATAGTTCTTGAAAGTGACATCTCAAACACCTGTTAAATGGGACATCTTTAACACAGGTGAGGGAGTAAAAAAAAAAAATCCTTCTTTTTGTCCCTTTTCCATTTTAGAATTGGCCAGGATTTTAAAAAATCCAATTAGATTTTCCCCTATTGTGACATCATATGAGAAGATATCCCTCCCTCATCTTGTTGCTCTGCTCTAATATTCTCTGATCGGGCGTGGCTCAGCAATAGCTCATATACATAAAATGGAGCATTTGGAGGTAAAAAAACATACAGGACCTTAAAAGGTTCTACAGTAGATTTGATCTGTTTTCAGTCTAATCATGGAATGTTTGAGAAAAGGAGAAAAACCTGTGATGTGTACATCCTATACTCGTGTACTCTTAATAGTGCTAACTTTCCAAATAAAAGAGAAATTATTTTTGTAGGGAATTATCCAGGTCCTTTAAGAGTTCCCTAAGCTCCCAGTGGGCACAGATTGGACTCTCTTAAGAAAGCTCTTTTACAGAACTTGAAAAAAAAGTTGATAAGAGTTTTTAAGATTTTTGCCCTGATTGGAACATTAGAAGATTTGTTGGCAGTAGTGCAAATTCTTATATTTATTTTTCCTTGACTTCTCAGTCTTTACTAAAAAAGAGTAGTTTATAGAGGTTATCTTTTTTTTGCAAAGATCTGCACACAGTTTGTTCTGGGTAACCCTTTTCTACTTCAAGGGGCTGGAGGAGACTGGAGCAGTGCACCAATTAACACCATAACACCCTTCCACTAGCTCATTCTGTTCACATCATCTGCTGCATTAGAGATTCCAGCACTTCTTCTATTTACATAATGTCTTTTCATTATGCATTAAGCAAAACATTCATGTGAGCGTTTACATTAAACACACACACACACACACACACCATGTCCATGCAACAAGTCAAATCAGCTTAGACAAATGTAGTCGAATCATATACTTAATGCTAACCAAGTCTCAGATACATTTACTGTACAGTACCATAGCAATCAAATCCCATTCTGTCCATCCACCAACCTCAAACCTCCTCTTTTCCCTGAAGTGTCTTTTCTGCATTGCCATGACAATCTTGTTTCCTTCCCTCCTATGCTTCTGCCTGTTTCCCTTTTATCCTTTTACATTTCTTCTTTCAGACGTACAGTACAGTAGATATCCAGTTCAGTAAATGTGCATGATACTGTATATTGGACACTAGGGTTGGACGTCTCTGGTGTGAGGCTGTTACGATATGCATCTCAATACATTGACAGTGATCAGATACAGTACATTAAAGATTTATATGTAGCAACAACCAGGAATGATAGAATACGATTAAGACTCAATCACGATGTGCGATTCAGCATGATCTGATTCTACACGGTGCAATTCGATGCAACACAGCGTGACTGGATATGGTGCTATGCAGTTCAATGAATTTCATTTATTTTAAATTTACAAATCAAATCATCCACTACACATCTTGACAACACTTATAGTTTATCATTGCACAAGCATATTTATTCTGTATATACTGTATTATACAGACATTCTTATGCAAGTGTATATGTATATGTATATATGACTTGTCTTTTCCACTGCACAATGATTACCCAGTAATACTGTATATTCCATCAATCCATCTACTGTAGGAATGTCTTTAGTCCAACCATTGGTGACTCTTTTACTGTATTTATTCCCATTTTGTACGACCGTGGTAGGTCCTCTGATCTATGGGCAATCTGGAAACCCCAGTTAGCCTAATCTGCATGTCTTTGGACTGTGGGAGGAAACCGGAGAACGCGGAGGAAACCCACCAACCAAATGCAAACTCCATGCATATAGACCCAACACAGGAATCAAACCCAGGACCTGGAGGTTCAAGGCAACAGTGCTAACCACTAAGCCACCATGCCGCCAATAAAATATATACCTACTGCAACTTCTGTGCATTAATCACTCCAACACTCTCAACCGTTCACATAAGGACCTCATTTACCGTATTGTTATTTATTATAAATAGCCCATTTATGCACTTTTGGTTACTTCTGGATGCTAACTGGATGCATGTAGTTGGCTTTGTACATATACTTTACACAATGACAATAAAGTTGAATCTAATCTACAGTAATCAAGTGTTCTCTGTCTGTTTCTGTTTGTTTCAAGTCCAGTAGGCGTTTTAATGCACCTGGCTTAAAACAATTAAGGATTTTCAAGGTTAACAATTAAAGTGCAATATTTAACACTTTTTAAGCAGCAGTGAGCAACAATTCTATAACATGTACAATAAAATGTGGAGGAGGTTTTGAAGCTGTCATTCTCTATCACACTGTAAGGCTGGATGTCTTTAGAAATAAAGAAGGCGTTAGTCACCATCTATAAATGAGCAGAGCTGTTAGCCAGCGGCGCATGGAACGAACTTAATACTTTGCTCATGACTCTTGGAGGTTGTATCCGGAGATGAATCCGAACTTGAGCACCGGAAGATGCCTCCAGGGTCACACTGTGTTGCTGCTTCAGGTGTGTTATAAGGTTAGTTGTAGTGAATGTGTACGTTTTACAGCAGCATGGCACATTTTACAAATTGCATCTGAATTGTCAAATTTCCCATCTCTCCTGTTGGATTTGAACTATTTATTTTGTGGTGGTAGACTCACTCATTCATAGTCCATACCACTTTACCCTGTATTCAGGGTCGCAGGAGGGCTGGAGCCTGTCCCGGGAGGCTTAGGGCACAAGGCGGGGTAAATCCCGAACAGGGTGCCAATCCAACGCAGGGCACACACACACATACATACACTCACACACTCAGTCGCACACTACGGGCGATTTGGGGAGGCAAATTAGCCTAATCTACATGTCGTTGGACTGTGGGAGGCAAACCGGAGTACCCGGAGGAAACCCACCAAGCATGGGGAGAACATGCAAACTCCATGCACACAGAGATGGGAATCAAGCCTGGCCGGGGAATCGAACCCAGACCCTGGAGGTGAAAATCAGAAATGGTTTCGTACTGACTCAATAAACAAACAAACAAACAAACAAACAAACAAAAAAAAATCTACTGTACTGTATCTGTACTAAAAACACAGGTTGTCTAAGACTTTTGACTGTAGGTCTAATTTGGGTGAATAAAAATAATATCAAATTATAAAATATCAAATATCAAAATATCAAATTATTACATTGGTCTAAATAATTGCATAAAACATCTAATAATCAAATTGGTCAGATCTTATCTACTGTATGCAAACATATAATAAATTTGTTTCCAAATTTGCATCAATTTACAGCTGCTCTACCGATGCACTCGCATCGAGCCAACACATGTAATCTTCCCACCCAACACTATTGGACATACATACAGACATACACACAGTCACAGACATGACAACAGGACTTGCACCAGTCTCATCTGTCAGGGGTCTGCCATCAGGCTCATTAGGCATCCACACAGCCAAATCTGTTCAATCGTCAACCTCCATCACATCTCTCCTGTAATTATCCCAGTCTTCACACAGAGACATCAGTACATAATGACACATGGCAGATGTATAAAACAGCGTAATCCATTGAAATCAATGATTTACATCATGAACATCAGGAGGGTTATTGTATGTACTGCAGCTGTATTTTGGTAGCTTCATTTTGGGATCTAATGGTGTAAAATCAATAGCAATCTGTCAGCTAACTATAAGTTAAATATTTGTATCTTGTAATAGCAAGAGATTTTAGATTCTACTTTCAAGGAATCCTCATCTCTATGTTGTTCAATATCTACAGTATAGTATGTACAGTACAGTGCTGTGAAAAAGTATCTTCCTGATTTTGTCACACTTAAATGATTCAGATCATAAAACAAATTTTAATATTACACAACGATACCCTCTGTGATAAAGTAATTGCCCCTAAACCCAACAACTGGTCGTGCTACCCTTGGTGGCAACAACTCTAATAAAGCATTTGCAATAACTGGCAAGGAGTTTTTCACATCACTGTAGAAGAATTTTGGCCCACTCTTCTTTGTAGAATTGTTATAATTCAGCCACATTGAAGGGTTTTCGATCATGATCATTTTTTAGGCCATTCAAAGGTGAACTTGCTAGTTTATCAGCAATCGTCAGATCATCGTCCTGCTGCATAAACCAAGTGCGCATGAGCTTGAGGTCAAGAACCGAAAGCCAGACATCCTCCTTCAGGTTTTTCTTGTAGAGCGTAGAATTCATGGTTCAATCAATTATGGCCAGTCATCCAGGTCCTGATGCTGTAAATCAGTCCCAGATCATCACACTACCGCCACCATGTTTGAATGTTGGTATGATGCTCCTTTTATGAAATGCTGATGTTTACGCCAGATGTAACATTTGACTCATCTGTCCACAGAATATTCGCCCAAAGTCTTATGGATAATCAAAATGTTTCTGGCAAATATGAGATGAGCCTTTGTGTTCTTTTTGGTCAGCAGTGGCTTTCGCGCCTTGGAACTCTCTCCCATGGATGCTATTTTTGATCTCGATCTCTTTGTTATTGTTGAATCATTAACACTGACCTTAACTGAGGCAAGTGAGGCCTGCAATTTTTAAAATGTCGTTCTAGGTTCTTTTATGCGCTCCTGAATGAGTCGTTGATGTGCACTTGGGAGTAATTTTGGTAAGCCGGCCACTGCTGGGAAGGTTCACCACTGTTCCAAGTTTTCTCACTTTGTGGATATTGGCTCTTACTGTGGTTCGCTGGAGTCCCAAAGCCTTAGAAATGGCTTTGTAACCCTATCCAGACTCATCCATGAAGCACTTTGTCCGACAGGTTATATTTAAGTCAGTTCTTGATTCAACACATCTTTAAGTAATCAGGCCTCAGTGTCGCAAGTAAAATTTCATTCACACTTTCCAAAAAATGTGGTTAATCACAGTTGCAAGAAGGGGGCAATTACTTTTTTACATTTTATCCTGAATAAATTAAATCATCATTTTAAAGTGGCATTTTGTATTTACTCGAGTTATCTTTGCATAATATACAATTTTTTAATAATCTGAATCATTTAAGTTTGACCAATATCCAAAAATAAATAAATAAATAATAATAATAATAATAATAATTCACAGTACTGTATGTGTCCCAAATTTTACAGTCTTTCAAGTTTTTACATGATTCTTATTAGCAGGAACTATTTCTAACTTTTAAGGCATACACATGACATAAGACAAATTTTTACTTGTGTTAGCAACATTTAAAACTGATAACCTTTATAAATCTAGCAATAAAAGAATATAATTAGATTAAATGTTGTTTTTAGGCGCAGCTGGTCGCGAGGTGACGGAGAAATATTCAATTACACAGACAGCCAGATGCATTTGATACACCTCAGAAATCAGGATCTGATCTCTCAAGGTCAAATCCATTCTAACTGTGCCAGAGCTGCCAAACGTGCCAAAAGAGAATTTACAGTGAAACCTTGGATTGTGAGTAAAGCAGTTTGCGAGTGTTCCGCAAGACGATCAAAGATGTCTAATAAATTTTGACTTGGAAAACATACAAGTCTTGGTTTATGAGTACCGAGTATCATGTATCACGCATGCGCTTCTTGTTTTTATGCCGAGTGTCACATGATCACAACTGAGCCAACGGTCTTTCTCTCTCTTGCGCTGCGGAATTGTGGGTAATCGTCTCCCCTACTGGGTCTTAGTGCACGTGTGTACTGTTTACTATAACACTGTGACCATGTGTGTGTGCGTAAAACATTTTATTTTGTGTCTGTATGCGTGTGTGTAAAGTGCACATGTAAAGCAAAAGCAAGTCTCATTAGAGAGGTTAAAGATCCATTTTCTTTCTCTCCCTCGGTCAGCATGCCGTTATGTGTATGTGTGCACGCACGTAATTTGACACACACACACACACACACACACACACACACACACACACACAAGACAAACTCCTCCTCTCGCCTTTACACAAACACACACACACAGACACACACACACACTCCTCCTCTCGCCTTTACACAAACACACACACACTCCTCCTCTTGCCTTTACACACACACACACTCCTCCTCTCGCCTTTACACAAATACACACACACTCCTCCTCTTGCCTTCACACACACACACACACACACTCTGCTCTACATAGAAACACTGCTCTGTCGCGATTCTTTTCAAAGGTAAAGTACAGGTTAATTTACTTAATTTTTACTTTATATTTTGTGTTATTTATTTTCATGTATTTATTTTTGGAGCCTGTGGAATGAATAATTTGAGTTTCCATTATTTCTTATGGAGAAATTCGCTTTGATTTACGAGTATTTTTGAAACATTAGGAACAAATTATGCTTGTAATCCAAAGTTCCACTGTATTTGGAATGTTATACTTGTATAAGGAATTATGCACCGTTACATACTGAACACAATAAATTTTATAATATCTGTAAATATAAATAGAGTATATAAAGTAGAATCATATTTACAGGGTATGGGAATAATATCAAGGTGTTAGTACAATGGTTCAGTGTGTGTGTGTGTGTGTGTGTGTGTGTGTGTGTGTGTGTGATTAACATTCACTTGAAAATGCTGTTTTCCCAAAAATGATCTCAGACCTGCAATAGACTGTTTCAGCATTTTTAGTTTCTCTTACTCGTGACCTTTAAAGTCAAAATGATGCACTAAGGCAAAAAAATTTTTTTTTTAACTGCATAAAAGAACTAATACTTGTATATAAAGGAAGTTATTGTCTGTGAAGAATTGTCTGTGCCTCTGATTGGAAAAAAAAATTAAGCTTATATTATCTGGCCCAGCACCCACTTACCTCTCTGCTCTAATCACACCACGCACTGCACCACGTTCCCTCCGATCCTCCAGCACTG
>JAQMYK010000016.1:15479016-15489966 GCA_030014345.1 Clarias buthupogon
CTCCAGTATAATCGGTCCGCCGAAACTCATCCAGTGAGAAACGTTCCGCGGTGCAAAAATAAGTCCGATTAAAATGCATTAACAATTTTAACGTGTTATTTTTTGTGTAATTAATTAATCTAAATTAACGCGTTAAAGTCCCGGCCCTAATTCATACAATAATTTCAGGTACGTGATTTATTTTTTTATTTATTTTACAACACGTAATTATTGACATGGTGCAGGTTTGTACATGAAGGTGTCTCTTTGTTTAGGTAACACTGGCTAAGACATACAAGACTCATGATTGTCCCATAAGACCACACCCTGTTTTGTTTTATTTCTTACATTTGATCATATAGTATAGTTTCTAACAGTGGTTATCCATTTCGCCTTCAGATCTGTTGTATTTAATGTACTACAGTAAATGCGTAACCGTTACATGTCAGTGTATGCAATAATTACAGTTTACTTGTTAATTAGCACGAGAATGCCTTTAAGCACTTGGCATCAAAAAATAATAGCACATATCTTACCACGCTACATCGCGCACACGGATGGCGTCAGCACTAAACAGGCTTTTAAAAAAAGACTGGATGTGAGTATAAATAATTGGCACTTAAATGATTCATGAGCTCCAAAATCCCTGAGTGTATAAGCTCACAAATTTCCGGCGTCTGATGATCAGAAAAATCTTTAACTACGCTCACGCGTAGGCTTTATGTTTCTCTGGTGTGTCATTACGGCATTGGTTTAAAAAGGAACTCATAAATTGGCTGATGTTCAAGAGAGCTTTTAAGAGGTGACAGGGGATGATAAAATGAGGATGAGGCAACCGTTGATGCTCCACATAGTGGTGTAAGACATCCTGCAATTTTTTTATGGAGATACTTTTAAAACTGTATTTAACCTTGCCTATTAAGATGCAAAGCAAAATGATAAAGGTTAAAAAATCAAATTGGGGATCATGTCTTCTAATGTTTCTACTGTATGCCAGATTAAATCACACAGTAATAAAGGAAAATGAAACAAGATGAATTTAGCAGTGTAATAAGAAAATGTAGATTTAGAACATGGTGCCATGCTTAACAAAGCCACATTAAAGTGCATGGACATGTGTGTATGCATAAAAAAAAAAAATGTGTACCTCTAGACTGTCTGTTTGCAAGCGTGACAGATAGACAAGAGAGAAAGACTCAAAGTCAGCAAGTGCACACTTCTCAGGGCAGATGGGTGGCAGGAAGTCAACTTCAGCTGCCACACCACTCTGTCGTTTCCAAGGAAACAGATTTCTCAAGGCTCCTGGGTACGAGCCACTTGCAAATAGAGAGAAAGAGGGGGGGGGGGGGGGCAAAAACAAACATAAAAAAAATATCCCTGAACATGAAAGGAAAAAGTAACAATGCTTCACATATCATCTCTGGAATGATGTGGACCACACATCAAACATTAGCTGTGATCTGTAAAGAAGGGATCATCGTGATTTACACATGTATGTCCACATGAATTTGTTTAGCCGAAATAATTCTAGTGTTTAGAAGTGTTTTATAAACGCCCGTGTGCAGGCAGGTGTTGAAATCATAGCCGTGTTGATATTCAGCACGACAGCACAACCTCGAGTGTGATATTCCTTTTATACAACAGTTCCACAAGTACCATTCATTAATCAATACATTCTGATTTGCTTGTTTATTTAACCAGTTATTTTGCTCCAACAACACATATCCTTCCGCATCCGACCGAGATGACGACCGACAATTAGCAACCAACAGTAAAGTAGTTTTAAATTCTTGTCGGTACTATGTCGCCAAAAGGTGTGACGAATTATTATATTGGCGTGAATCCAAACAGCGTAAAATGTAAAGCTAATGTGCTACTAGAATGTGTATAATGTGCCATCAATTATAGGATGCTCAATCAACCTTGTTCCACACATTCCCTTAATCAGGGGTTAAAAAGGGATTTGGGATTCAGCCTTGTGTTCGAAGCTAGTTAGCTTTGTTGCTCGCATTTAACGTGAACAGGATGACGGTTCAGAGGCAATTCAGAAAAACTTAGAAGCAATTACTTATACGAAAAGAAGCACTTTTTAAAGTATACAGTGCTCTCCACCGCTTCCAGTACTGCAGACTGTACCAGCCTACTTTCATTCTGGCGACCGGCAGTCAATTGTTAGAACACCCGTCACGTGGAGTAAGACATATAATTAAATGTTATGCTGCATATCGCCACTCGTAGAATGTCTCTCGTCCAATAAGATTACTCAGTCAGAACTAACTGTTGCATAATATAGATGTACAATGTAATGTAATGTACAATGCCACAGTATAAACAAATGGCAATAAATTCATTCCTCAGTCCTTTGTGTATACTGTACCTCTTATGATCTGTAGTGTCATGGGATTCATACAGCCTATCCAGGGAAACATAAAGATCAGGGGTAGCTCAGTGGTTCAACGGACTACAGTTCGGAAGGTCCCAGGTTAAAAAATCCCACGATCACCAAGTTTTCCCTGTTGGGCCCTTGAGCAAAGCCCTTAACCCTCAACTGCTCAGATGTATAATGAGGTTCAAATGTAAGTCAGTCTGGATAAGAGCATCTGCCAAATGCTTAAATGTAAATGTAAAGCACAAAAGGTATCCCCTGAATGGGGTGCCAATATACCACAGTGCACAAGCACACCCAATCATACACTACTGGCCATTTTGGAGACAGCAGTCAGCCTACAGTACATACTGTATCTTTGGGAGGAAACCAGAGTGCCAGTAAGGAACCCATCAAGCGCCAAACAATCTCTACGCACTCCACCCAGAGCAAGGTACAAGGTGACAGTGCAAACCACTAAGCCACCAGGCCACCCAAATAGCAATTAAATAAAGACAATCAAATTAAACAGGTATGTTCCAATAAAGCTCTTAATCCTCATACTTATAGACGTATTAACAGGCCTCTCCCAGATCCTTGTAGGACCCTCAATTAGTGCCTTATTTAAGGAAGGTGCACTTGGAGGATAAACCAGTTAAGCCTGTAGATTTTAATTAGATTTTACTTTCCTTAGATCAGTAAAGAGATGGATTGCGTCAAATAAAATTAAGTTACTAACATTTTTCTTTCATTCTAAGCTTAGACTTCAAATGAGCTCATCGGTCCTCATAGTAAGTCAAAATAACAGGCAGGGTATCCCACAAGGGTCTATTTTTATAACGGCTGCTTCTATGAAACGTCAGTTTCATCATTACATGTTGCAAGAATTCGCCAGAAATCTTTACAAGGAAATGAGAAATACTGGAAATCTTGTTGCATGTCTTTGGTAATCCCCATATGGAATTCCAGCCCTGGCAAACCATTGTCTTTTAATTACTACTTGCCCTGTCTGGCACACCAATGAACACATGCCATCAATTATACCCAACAAGGGCCCATTATGGTGACAATGGAGATTACTGTTGCGTGGTTAAAGAACATTTGTCACAGGGATCTGACGAAGAGGACAAAAACAAGAGAAAAAGAAATTCGTGCTTAATGTCCCAGACATAGAGGATGCAGCCAAGGGGTGACAAAATCTACAGTATGTATGTGGATCTTTAAGCAGGCACAGTCGGAACTAATTTCCCTCAGGCTAGCTGCCAGAAATAGGGATGTGCTGCGGATGACTGTAGCTCAGTGTGGTGGTGATGAGAAAATCTCCAGTGCTTATCATAGAGGAGGTTTCAAATAGCAAAATATCAGTCTGGGTTGCATAAATATCTCCAAAAGAAATTAAGATAGAAGAGTATAATTTTATTTTATTCATTTGAATATAGACTAAGACAGTATAACTGCATAATAATAATAATGATAATAAATAAATAAATTAATAATAATAATAATAATCATCATCATCATCATCATCATCATTATTGTTATTATTATTGTTATTAGTGTTAATAATAATATAATTAATGTTAAAAGCTTAACCTAGCCTGATCAGGGCAAGATATGAAAATAGATATGAAAAAGAAACATATAGGTTTGTTAAAGTATGCTATCTACAGGAAAACAGATACTCAAGAGAATCCTGCCGTTTTCACAAAAAGATGACCCTTCTACTCCTATATTTATTTTAATAAATTATTATAAATAATAATAATTATACTGATATCTCAACCTATATCTCATCATCTGATCACTAACACACTGTGGCAGCCTGTTGCATCATAGTGTGTTATCTATTCCTTTACGTATTTATTTAAAGTCTTATTTATCTTTTACACTCTCCTTGTTCTGTATTATTTTTTTTGTATATGTGATGCATACTTTTTGCAGTTTACCTTTGGTTGCAATTATTCCTTTGGGATTAATAACAATACTGCAAATTTTCTCATTAACAGCAAAAATTCTGAACGTAATTTCCGGTTACGCGAGTATCCGGTCGCGTGTACTTCCGGTAGCCATGGGTCCCAAGAATGTTAGTTAGCAAGGACGGTAGCAAGAAGAGAAGGGACCACTTTCAGTTTTGTTTTTAATGCAGCCAGTGCCAAGAGGAAATATAAATTAAGGTTAAATGTGGTTTAATGTCTATTTATTGAATATTTCACTCCATGTCTTTTCTAAATGTTTTGATTGTTTTAATGTGCAATAATATGATTATAGTGTTTGAAATTGGTAATGTTGGTAATATTTTTGGATTTTTGGAACTCACCTCTGGAACGGATTAAATTCGTATGCCGAGGTACCACTCCATCCATCCATCCATCCATCCATCCATCCATCCATCCATCTATCTATCTATCTTATGATCATGACTGTGAAACACACTAAACTGATCTCTGTTCTTGCTAACCCAAAAGGGAATCACTCATTTTGTCAGTCAGGTCTGTTGGCCCATTAGTCCAGCAGGAGTTTCTCTGCAACGTTAACACGGTCACTAGTTTACTGTACGTAAGTTGCACAAAATATCTTCATAAACAAAGCTGACGTCAAATCAAGGAGACAAGCACACAGACAATTACATCATCGGAATAAGGTGACGTTACAACAAGCCAAAATTTTCGTTTCCCCAGGCTACACAACACCACTGAAAACTGAGTTTTGGAAAATCTTCACTTTGGATGGAGTTTTCCAAAAGCTCTGTTTTCAATGACCAAAACTGCGTTTGCGTGTGGACGAAAGGCGAAAATCGCAGAGAAAAATCTGTTTTTAAAAATAACCGGTTACGTGTGGACATGGCCTGAGTGCTGGTCCCCAGCTCGGATAAAACGTGAGGGGTTGCATCAGGAGGGGAACTGTACAACTGTCCCAAATCTAACATGTGGATCAAATGATTTGTTGTGACGACCACTAACGAGAGCAGCCACAAGAACAACAATTCAGTCAGTTATTTCCTGAAAATGTCCTTCCACCAGGTTGTTTAAACATTTCAAAAGGTTTTTCTCTTTTTAATGGGTACAGTTTGTATGCACTCGTCTCTGTTTTGAAATTAAAGTAACGGCGCAAGAGCATTGTGTTCACTTTGACAAAAAAGATTTTGGGTTAGTCTATTGAGAATAAAATATGCATTACTGGTGGACTGGATTTGCCACTGTGTTTATTAAGCTGCTTCTTTAACATATTAGTTCATTGTCAGGAGGCAGACAAAGCAAGGCTAGAAAAACTTATTTAAAAATGTTTAGACAAAATGTAACTGAGGTTGCTTAATGCAGGAGTGTCAACGTATGGCTTTGTCTGATATCGCGATCTCTTCTGTATTGACTTGGCAGTACATAGACTGTCTTTGGCAATGGTTTTACTGAATATAGTCATGGTCTTGACCCAGATTTTATGAAAGTAATGTGATGGTTAATGTAAAGGATTAGCATTAAAAAATTTTGGATAAAAAATGTTCTTAATATAAATTTGTTAGCAGCCTACAGCCTGAGTTTTTTTTATTTTTTTTATTTAATAAAATTGCCATTTTTTCATTCATTTATTCATTCATTGATCTTCTATACTGCTTTAGCTCATACAGGGCCATGGAGGTCTGGAGCCTATCCCAGGAGATTTCGGGCATTTACACGCATTTTGGTTTCCAATCCATCACAGGGCACACACAAACACACTAAGGGTAGTTTGGAGATCAACCTAATCTGCATGTCTTTGGACTGTGGGAGGAAACCAGAGTAGCGGGGGAAACTCACCAACCAGGGGAAAAACATGCAAACTCCACACACATAAACCTGTGGCGAGTATCGAAACCTTGACCCTGAAGGAGCGAGGCCATAGTGCTAACAACAACGGCACCATGCTAAAAAAAATTTATTAAAAAAAAAACTTAAATACTTGCATAAAATGCGTTTTAATAGGAACTAGTTAATTCTTTAAATAGCACAAGCAACAGTGACAAATATTCAGGACAGGAGAACGCGGCAGATTCTGCCACAACCGTAGACATGGTGAAGAGACAGTGCAGCATGTGCACCTCTCTCCACTGTTAAAAATAGATCGCAGTCTGATCCTTTGCAACACCAAACTGTTTCCATGGTAGCCAGCGGAAGATTAATGTGACTCTGGGCTCACTCTATAACATTTTTCCCCCCGTTCAAGCATCTGGTGGCCAGTCTGCAAACTGAATGAGGACGCCATATACGTTTGCATGGCATGTGCTTATGTTAAGTGATTGATCAAAGCTTAAAATCAGTAGTGATGAGTATTCGTCAGGGTTTACAGGGGTACCAGGCTTTCTATTATAAAACTTCTTATAAGCTGAGTAATACTTTATATCTTTATGTTAAAATGCTGTTGTGAAATTGTTCATCCTGGCAACATCAAATATGGACAAGTTACAGTATATTGATTATGCTTTAAATTCTAAAGCAATAATAAACTACTCAATTTAATTCTATATTTCAATGCATCAAATTCAGTATAGTTTTTTTATTTAAGAAATAAATATTTATCAATATTCTTCTGTTCTGATTTCATGTACATGTATACAGTACTCACTGGCCACTTTAACAGGAACCCCTGTACATCTACCCAATGGCCTACATAGTCTCTAGTTGGACTACAGAGGTTCCTAGATGGAATAAAATGATTGTATCACTCAATCAATCACCGTCTACACGGTTTTATCCTGTATACAGAGTCACAGGGGTCTGGAGCCTACTGTATCCCAGGAGACTTATTGGGGGGCCAATCCATCGCAGGCCATACACATACTCACACGCTCATTCTCACACAATTCCCAACTAAGGCGCTCTAACTGAGCAGAAAGAAATAACAACAATCACGCATGAATGTCAGAGAACTTCTATGCTTTATCCATGTCTTCAGGTTTTCATGTGAATTTTGACCACATCTAGTAAGGACTGATTAAAGCACACAAAGCCCGCTGGTTTTGCATCTGAGCGAGAGAGAAAACCAGAGGGGCTGTGTGTGTTTGTCTGTGTTTAGGAATGTAAGCAGGTGCAAAGCTAAACAGCTAAACAGTGTGACTCGACACTTATGTCCGCCCTGAGGATAAAAAAAAACACCTCGCTGTCTCTAAATGTAAGATGCAACATTTCATTAACTGAGGCAGAGCGAGAGAGCAAGTGACAAAATGGCACCTCCTAGTTACACAGGCCTTCATCAGCAACCTCACTGCTGCACATCTGATGTGGCTGGAACGACTGAGAGCTGAGAAAGTGTGTGTGTGAGTGTGAGAGAGAGAGAGAGAGAGAGAGAGAGAGAGCACTGCTGCACCTTTTTCTGTGATGGAGATTTGCTCGAGCGCTGAGACCTCATGACCTTTATGTAACACCGCTGCGGGCTGCTTTGCTTTAGTCATGTTGCAGAATGTCTAGTTCAGCAACTCAAACTATATGCTGAACTATATGCTGGTTTTTAATAGAAGGTACTGTATATTTACCTTATCACATAAACATTATAACATACTTAATAATCACAGGACACTTTAGTTTTTACAAGGACTGTTTTCACAAGTGCTGTCAATCGATTAAAGAATTTTATCTAGTTAATCACAGTCATAGTCTGTCATTAATCGCGATTAATCACAATTGTAAAATACTCTGATTTGTATTATAAATGTTGAAATAATCGAATGCATGACAAACTGGTTAGAGCAAACAGATTTATGTAGTTTTATAATATCTCAAACATTAACATTTAACAAATGTTTAATTTCAAATCTCTCAATTGGGATCGGCACTGTGTGCAGTGGCTGGTTAGTATGGGGTGTTGCAAACCCACTGACGGCGGAGCTCGAATCGCGATCCTCTGGATCCAAAAATCAACAACCTACAGCCTGAGCCACCTGAGCCACCACTCCAATGTGTTACATTTAATGTATTCTTGTAAAAATGGTTCCCCCTGAAGCCCGCTCGAGCACACAACTGGTTTCATCCAAACTTTCATCTAGAAGATTTTTATAAACTGGTGATGTTTTCTCAGTCATCTTATTGTCTGCGTTAAACATGCTATTGTCATAACTGCACTTATGGGAAGCCATTAGGGTCAAACTTGGTTACATGATTAAGTTGCAGTTAAAAAAATAGTAAAGAAATAGACAGTGGTGGCTCAGAGGGTTAAGGCACTGAGTTACTGATCAGAAGATCGTCGGTATGATCCCCAGCTCCACCAGGTTGCCACTGTTGGGCCCTTGAGCAAGAACCTTACCCCTACTGCTCTGCTCCAGGGACGCTGTATCATCTCTGACCCCAGTTATGCTGGGATATGCGAAGAAGGAATTTCACTGTGCTGTAATGTAAATGTGACAAATAAAGGCTTAGCTTAACTTAATATTGACAGCCCTAGTTTGTATATGTGTATATATATATATATATATTCTTTTTCTCAGTTTGACAGAATTGGTAAAGGCTAATCCATGCTTTCTCGGACAAAAATAACTAGGATTGTAACACAAGAAACGACAGAAATGACAGAACTGGACTTTAAAAGGCCAAATGTGGACTTTACATGGCTTTCCTGGAAAAGCGGGGAAAAAAACTAAGTGAGAATAAATATCCGTAAATAGCGCCAACTGGCACAACCGTACTTATGTGGGCCCGGTATATCCGTGCCATTTGAGAGGGTGTTTCCTGTTCCTGACTCATCCTGAAACAACGGAGAAGGTCACACACACCATTACGCATATAGTAGTCCATATTACAATAAAACATAAGCCAGAGTTATGTATTTGCGCAACTACCCTGGTGATGTGGTAAGTTTTATAAATACATAAATTAGACTATTATAAAGAGCTTAACACTGACACCCAGCTGGCAGTGACAGATTACAAGTAAGAACAAAAATCTATTTTTAATGGGCTGAATGGAAATACATGGTTCACCACAAGGAAATGTATTGTGATGCAGAGTATCCAAGAATACAAGGTTAAAAGCTGCTGGAGATTCCTCAAATCTTCCATCTTCTCATGAGGTGATTGTAATACCAGCAGGCAAATCTGCAGGCAGTTACACCCCAGATTTCCAGACTGACAGATCCACAGCCAACCTCACACCTCGCTAGGCGACACCGTCATAAAGGCAATCAAGGGTGATGTGCAACACCTGGGCACACGGGTATACAAGCCCCTAGACTGTGCACTTGGAGTGTGAACATTAGGTATGTTCCACACCAGGTATGAGAGCGGATCTATGTCACCTCAGAACATGAGAAAAGAAATGACCAAAAAAAAAAAGTGTGAAAAAGAAAAAGAGAAAAAAACTAAAGAAAAGAAAATTAAGAGAGAAAAGACAAGAAAAGATAAAAAAACGAAAGTGTTAAAGAAAGAGAAAAATCAAAAGAAAATGTTATTGGGCCGCGCTAGGTGAGCCTGGTGTGATATATTGTATGTACTGTAAGAGCCTCGATGCAGGAACTCGTTGCGGGGAGCTGTGTGAGTTGGGCTGCAGGAGTGATTGTGCACATGTTCGGGGAGAGTTTATTACTTTGGGGAACACAGCAACTGAACTAAGGTAAGGCCGCTAAATATTGCCTCGTGTTCACGATTGGTTTTTGTCTCTACTTAAATTCCCAGTGTGAACTTAAATCTTGCTTTTTAGCAAAAAATATCTTTTCTTTTAAACACAACTGTTCCTTTTTCTTATCTCTTTTCTTTTTACCAAAACAACTTTTCTTTTTTCTTTTCAACATAGCAAGAATCTGGACATGTTTTTTCTTTTTTGCATGCTGCCTTCACTTTTCATTTTAAAAATGCTTTTCTTTTATCTTTATCACAGACTTTTCTGATCTTTGTCATTGTCTCAAGCTTGGCCTCTGTCTTTACCTTTGTCCTTGAGCCCTATTACCGGAGTGACTACCGGGTGTTATCTAATGTTCACAAGTCGCGTGCCGGTTTTCAGGGGCTTAAGTAGGCACGCAGCCAGGTGCCGTGTGTTTCACCTGATTGCTATCATGGCGGGGGCGACTAGCAACTACACTTGGCACGTGATCTGCCTGTCTGGAAATCCAAAGAGTAGTTGTCTGCGAGTTTGCTTCCCGTGCGGGCCACTGTGTTACAGAAAAAGAAAAGAAAGAGAGAAAAGATGAAGAAAAAAATAATAAAGAATTGTTGAAAAAGTAAGACGGAAGAAAAGAGAGAAGAAGATGAAAGAAAAGAAAAAAAATAAGTGTTGAAAAGAAAAAGTCAAAAGTCAAAAAAAAAAAGAAAAGTAAGAGAAAAAAGACAAAATAAAGGAAAAAGGTAGTGTTAAAAAGAAAAAGAGAAAAGTCAAAAGAAAAAGTGAAATAAAAGAACACAAGAAAAGAGAAAAGAAAAGTTACGTACAGTGCATCCGGAAAGTATTCACAGCGCATCACTTTTTCCATAATTTATTAAAAATAAAAAAATTGAGAAGTACACAAGTATTCACAGCGTTTGCAAAATTGAGCCAGACGGAAGCCACTCCTTAGTAAAAGGCACATGGCAGCCCGGCCTGGAGTTTGCCAAAAGGCACCTGAAGGACTCTCAGACCATGAGAAACAAAATTCTCAGGTCTGATGAGACTCTC
>JAQMYK010000016.1:15490066-15508729 GCA_030014345.1 Clarias buthupogon
ATAATTATAAGCAAAACATCAAATTAAAGAAGCGTTTAGCTTTTATCCGATTAATCGATTAATCGAAAAAATAATCGACCAACTAATCGATTATCAAAATAATCGTTAGTTGCAGCCCTAGTAATATATAAACTAAACTGAGTAATAGATAAGATGAATCAGAGTTATCTCTCTCCCTCTTTCTCTTGAGTGAGCATGAGCGTATTTGAGCATGAGTGCGAACGTGAGTGCGAACGTGGTTCAGCATTCTATTTCAAACGTTTCTTTATTTAAATTTTCCTTTCTTACCTTTTCTAAAAAAGGACGAGAACTTTATCATATTAAATTAACACAGTGCAGGGAGCTCACCAAACCTCTGCGAGTCGTTTCAGCGTGGAGCGTCAGCTCCAGTGTGTTTGCCGGAGAGCACGGCGTCCGCGAGCTCCAAAACTTTCGACACCCTAACCCGGGATTAGAATCGTGTGCAGCGCGAGTGTGGAGGACTGCAGTCCGGCCTCGAGGGAAGTGGTCGGACATGAGCGTGTTCTAGCCGCGTCCAGGATGAATAGTGCGGTGGTGCTTTTCCTAAGTACCGTGGAAAAGGCGACAGAGCTGGTGGGAAACGGGATAGACATAGCTGGGTCTCACTACAGTGTACTTCCCCTGTCAACACCATCAAAAAAGGTGACCCTGTCTAATGTCCCCGCCTTCAACAAAGATGAAAACTAGTGAACCGAATCAAAAAAATCTCAATCGGCAGCAAATCTGACCTGTTAAAACATGTGATGTCATTGAGAAGATTAACCTTTGCAGGTTTGGCTGCATTGTGACAAAAGAAGTTCCCTCGGGATAAATAAAGTTCCTCTTATCTTATCTTATCTTAACCTACATGATGCTAAATAATAACGCTACAGAACTACAGTGCACCCTCACTAAAATGTTTCGATTGTGGAAAGACGGGACACATGATATGCGCTTGTCCGTGTGAATCGGCGAGGGAGAATGGGGAAGGCGGTGGAACAACACAAGCAGGCCAGGAAAAAGAGAAACCCGAACAGACAACCAGCGAGAACATCACATCTGAGAAAGACACTGAGGAGGCCAGCACACCATCTACTGAAAATACCTCCTGCACTGAGAGCGGTAAGACCGGAGCAAACACGTCTACACCTCAACAAGAAACACGCAGCGAATTGGTGAGTACCCTGATTCCTCCTGTTACCGCATCACAGTGCCAACCCAACCAACACACCACAAGCATAAAGACTGATGTCACCGACATAGGCTCACTGATAAGGTGATTGAAATGGAAAGCGACCTTGAATCTTCAGATAGTGAGAGAATGGCAAAAAAGACTACTGGAGGCATTAAGACAATCAGTGAGTGAAATCGAAAAACTACAGAGCAAAAAAAATCGTAACCATTCTAAACTCTGTGTTAAATAATAAGGAATATGATTTGCTGTATTTGACTTTATCGTGTTTACGCGCCAACTTTACCTGTAGAGGAACTGACTTTTTTAGAAACCTGTAGCTCTGATGATTTTTTATTGGTGGTTGGAGATTTTAACTGCACCACTGTGGACATGGACCGTAACCACAAAGAACCTCATATGCCCTCCTGTAGATGACTTTTAGAAATATTAGAAAAACATCAGCTGTGCGACACATGGAGATTTTTCCAAGAGTCTGACAAACAATACACTTGGTTTCATGCTAGTAATAAAACCATCTTCCTCGCACAGTTAGACAGGTTTTATGGTTTTGAACACCAACTAAGCATCATTAAGAGTTGTCACATCAACCCAGTCGGTCTCTCTGCCTGATTTTATGTAAGGCCAAATTTAACAACATCAAACCAAAAAACGCATATTGGGTTTTTAATACAACATTATTAGAAAACCAAGCGTTTAGAGACAATTTTACTTATTTTGGAAATAATTTTAAAAAAGACAGAAGTCTGGTTGTAAAACACTGCAGCAATGGTGGGATTTTGGTAAAATTGTGTCAACAGCACACTCTCAATGTCACAAAAATTTTAAATCAGTCAATATCTAAGTTACAAAAAGAAATCACAGATCTCCAATCATCATCCTCTGACGCAACCCTTATTCAGACCCTCAAACAAAAAAAACAGAGGCTCTCTGATCTGCTGGAATCCAAGATGCTCTTATAAGAGTTCGCTTTCAAGACGCAAACCAAATACTTTGCACCTTCCAAATATTTTCTTAATTTAGAAAAGAAAAAGGGGCAAAGTCTGCGATGGATTGGCGCCCTGTCCAGGGTGTGCCCTGCCTCGTGCTCAGAGCTTCCTGGGATAGGCTCCAGGCCCCCCGCGACCCTGAATACAGGATAAAGCGGTATAGAAGATGAATGAAAGGGGCAAAGCCATTTAATACACAATTTACGCTCTGAAAATGGAGATATTTTATCAGATGACATTAATATTCGTATGGGAGCTGCACATTTTTATGAAAAACTATACTCTTCAGTGGATAAAGAAAACTAGGAGATCAAACAGGTTTTCTTGGCCCCGGATTTCTCAAAACGCTGAACTTCAAGGGCCGCTAACTTTAGACGAACTCCACAAAGCTCCGCAGAACATGAGTAATGGTAAAGCCCCAGGCATAGATGGACTTCCAGTCCTGCTGGAAGACTTTGGGGCGAAAACATCTTAGAAGTCCTAAACGACAGTCTAACTAAGGGGATACTTCCACTAAGTTGCAGAAGGGCAGCCCTCACTCTGTTCCCTAAGAAAGGAGATCTAACCGACATTAAGAATTGGAGACCTGTGTCGTTGCTACAGTATGTGGTGACATCAAACTACAATTAAAAGTCCTTGCGGCGAGGTTAAGAAACGTTTTGGAGGAAGTCATACACACCGACCAAATGTACTGCGTTCCTGGCAGATCCATATTCGATAACACCTCCCTAATCCGAGATTTTTATCATCGTACTAAACTATATGGACTGAATATAGGGCTGATTTCCCTAGATCAAGAAAAATCTTTAGATCGGGTAGAACACAGATATTTATGGAAAAGTCTTGAAGCATTTGGTTTTAGTCCTGATTTTATTAAGAAAATTAAAGTTTTATACAATGACATTGAGAGTGTGCTAAGAGTCAATGGTAGCTTGAGTTCTCCTTTTAAAATGAACAGACAAGCAAAACAACATAGATGTAACAATCAAGGTGCTAAAGGATTTTGAAAAAATTTCTTCAGCAAAAATAAACTGGGCAAAGAGTGAAGCACGACTAATCAGAGATTGGTCTATAAATGCACCCACACTGCCAGAAAGACTTTTATGGACAAGAGGCGGAATCAAATACCTAGGAGTCTTTCACACAAAAGAACTGGGAAGGGTCGATTGAAAAAATAAAAGGCCGGCTGGTCAAGTGGAAATGGCTGTCTCCAAAAATGTCCTACAGAGGACAAATACTCATTATAAACAACCTAGTGGCCTCTTCATTGTGGCACAATGTGACATGTGTGGACCCTCCGGTGGAGGTTATGGAAAATTTCAGTCAATTCTTGTACACTTCTTCTGGGACAAACTCCACTGGCTGCCAAGGAGTATTTTATATTTACCCAAAGATGAAGGGGGACAAGGTTTAGTCCATCTTCAGAGTAGAATCTCCGCCTTTTGTTTAGAGTTTTTCTGGAAATTTCTGAGAAGCTCGTCTTGTTTTAGCTGGAATGCAGTAACCGGAGTGATTTTAAGGACGCTGGGGAACCTAACAATGGACAAAACCCTTTTCCTGACAAAGAGACTGAATCTAGCGGAACTGCCGTTTTATTATTGCAACCTTTTTAAAATTTGGAACTTTTTTTTAAAATACAGAGGCCTCCAATCTTTTTACTGGCTTTTAAAGGAACCTCTAACCCATGGAGCACGCCTGGACATCGCAAACAACACTATCTCTGATACCCTGATCCATTCTGGTATAACCAATCTAGGACAACTAGTGGATCTAACGGGAGCAAACTTTCAAAACTCTGAGGAAGCGGTGGAAAAGATTGGTGTGAAATCAAGGAGGCTTCTAGCACAGCACTTTGAAAAAGTCTTCTGTGACAAGAAGAGAAAGATATGCTGAGAGAGTACTGTGAGGGAAAGGAAGAACCAGATGTAGGAGACCCTTTCCCTGACCTTACACTCTCTCCAAACCTAGAACACATGGGTCATTTTTTAAAACTGCGCAAACCTCCAAAACATGGACTTCTATAATGTCTCTGGGAAAACTTTTTTTAAAGCTTGTGTTAAAGTTCTTAATGAAAAGTTGATACACCTTGGCGTTCTGTCCTCAGATTAAACGAGGAAGAACAGCCACGGTGGAGATCACAGAACAAGCCACCATTAGCTAAAAGTTCTGGAGAATTTTACATGGTATTTTAGCGGTCAATGCTTTTATCTCATGTCTCTACCATAACATAAGTCAAGGATGTCCTTTTTGTGCACAGAAAGAGACCATGTTTCATGCTTTTGCAGAGTGCGTCAGACTGTGCAACCACTTTTTTACTGTGCACTTTGATTGAAAATGAGCTCTGTTTTACACACACCTTGTTTTACAAACTTTTTACAATTATTTATTACAGTTATTTACTTATTTATTTATTATTTCAAATGATGTTCCGTACGTTTTAGTAAAAATTAACACCAAATAACTAAATAAAAGTCTTTTGTAAATTCAATTCTCTCTCTCTTCCTCTCATTTTCTCTCTGTCTGAAGACACCAGACAAATGCTGAATCATATATTGACCCATCAAAGCTAGGCAGTGATTGTATCTCTATTAATCAATAAAGGGCACAAGGGACAAAATCATACACTGAAAAAAAACAAGAAACTGAAAATAGAATATTAAACAGTGTATATTGACTTACACCCACATTTACACAAATAGATACACATCAAGACCTCACTCAGGCAGTCTCTCCGTCAAGGTCGGCTGGATCTCTTTGTCTTCATGGGCTCCACTGGTGCAAGAAAATGGAGCCCATAAATCATCCTCTTTGAGCGGATCTTTATTTATATAGGGTTTTTATTTTTATTTTTATGTATAATACATACTGTAGCTCGACAGAGAACTGGATGTAGATCTAGATCCCTCATGGGAAAACCAGAGATCACAGTGGTTAAGAAAATCTCCTTGAGGGGAGGAACCAGACTCGAACACGAACCCAGCCTGCACTGGGTGACACTGGATAGCGAGATCATAAATCATCACTCTTCTATATCAGTATGCTATCAAGCCATAAAGTACAAAGCGTGTTGAAAGGAGGTTCAGTATGCAGTCTTCATGAATACAGCAGCCGTAGAAAGCTACAGTATCCAGGTGAGGTGATCCAAGACCGAATGCTGGGGATAAACTGTTTTGGGGAAACGCAAATCTTTAGGGGATCCTGATTTTCCTTTGACGCAACTCTCTTTCTATTACTCATGCATGGCTTTGCAGTGATTAAGGCCAAGCTTATCTTGAGCTGACACATAGCCCGAGTTGCCAAACCTATCCATCTGGGAGAGGCGAACGAAGCCTTGAATACTTTAGGCCGAGCAAAGCAGCAGGAGATGAAGTAGCAACTCAACGACTTGTTTAAATTCCAGGCTGTGTTGGTTTTGAGGGATGACATGCGGCTGATGTGAGCAAGGCTGAGGAAAGTCAACAGTGACGCATGATGGTGATGGGAGGCAGCATGAAAATCTGATACAAGCTGATAATGGCTTCATCTGTAAGCATTTCTTAACTGCGTGCTTGATTTCGGGTACTGTATAACCCATGCCTATTTATGGTTCTATGCATAAAGCCAAGCTATTCTCGTACATGACGTAGTGCCAGTATTTATTGATGAAGCATTCGCTGACACTGATGAAATGTAAAGTAAAATCTTAGCATGGTGCAATATTAATATTAGTAGACGTCTGCCAACAATTTGTTCTGCTCTTGCAGAGGCCAAAACAAGCACAGCAATAATATTCCAGCGCATACTCAAGTTGTGACTTTATCCATGGGCACATTTCAGTGAGAAACTGCAGACAAGTCTGGCATTTCCTGAACAGCTATGACCCGAATAATGGCACATCTTACACGCAGTTATATTCCTCACGCCGCAGTAGATCTCCACATATGGCACTTGACAAGACGACAATGATGGGGAATATTCACACCATCGCAGCTTTCTTGAAATGTAATTGGAGCAATAGTTTGCACACCTGCAGCCATAAAATCAGCCTTTTCAAGGAAAGCAGTTTACCATATATAGCAATCTGAAGGTTTTTCTCAGAGCGGTCATGCACAAACAGAGCAATCATTATGTGTAAGGTTTATCAGCATCTATTGTGTAAAACACTCTCATTCCCAATGGCAGGTTTCTAATGTGCATCAAACACACTACACTGTTGATGCTTCAATGTTCTACATTTCTACTGGGGTTCTTTACAGAACCTTCCCCCCCCCTAAATGACGGTGAGATTTGAAAGAATAAAACCAGGTCAGGCTTAAGACTAAGACTAAGATCCCAAAGCTTTGCGTTATAGATATAATCTCACCACATTATCCTTCATTTAATAATGCATGTCTTTTGGCCATTTTTTATATTGTCTTGGTTTTTCATTCCTTCAATCTTTTATCTTCTATACCGCTTATCTTGTACAGGGTCGTGGGGGGGCCTGGAGGCGGGGTACACCCTGGTGCCAATCCATCGCAGGGTGCACGCACACATACTGTACACACAACAGGCAATTTGGGAATGCCCAACTGGAAACTGGAGTACCTGGAAGAAACCCAACAAGCATATTGAGTACATGCGAACTCCACACACATACAGACGCGAGGCAGGAATCGAACCCTCGACCAAGGAGGAAAACCACTATGTCACCGTACTGCCCTGTCTAGGACTTAAACAAACAAATTAGATTTTTCTCTTATTGTGACCTCATATAAGAAGGTCCCCTCCCCTGGCTTGCTCAGCTTTGCTCTGTTCTTTACAGGCTCAGCAGAAGTGAAATAAAGGAAGTTTATTGAGGTATGAATAGGAAATACTTTTTTTTTTTTTAGATTTGTTAAAGGCATGGGAAAATATGGGATCTTTAAGTTAAATTATAACCCAGTACAGAAATAATCATTTTAAATGGAGACAAATACGGACAGGGCTCATGGCTAATACAAACCCCAGCTTCCCAAAGTGTCCCATAGTACTATAGTATATAATAGTGAAGGTAAGACACAATGAAAGCAAAAGACAAGCAGCTCATTGAATCTAGCTTACCTTATGAGTACTCTCACTGAATATTTGCAGTCATACCTGTGGGGCATTCACAAATTGAATCACTTGACTCAGCAGACAGCATATTTACTATGACTGAGAGGAAATACGTGTCTCTTCTAGAGATATTTTCTACTCTATTGATTTTTGAGTATAGTGAGTCATCTTTTAGGCAGCACACTGGCCACATGAATACGGATATTAGAGATGATATAACATTTAGGAAAAAAGCGAAGCATAACTACAAACTGAATGGGTGGGTTCCTATCTCATTTTGCATCAAGAAAATACTTATAATCCTTTATCATTCACAATACTGAATGAATGGTGCACTCGGAAAGAACCATCCTCTGAGTAAATATCAGAATGTTACTGCTGATTTGCTTTTCAAGGCTGTGATTTGCCCAGCAGAGCATGTTAAACCTTCACAGCTCAAGAACAGAATGGTGGATGATAATACAAGCTGGGAACCATGACACACACACACACACACACACACACACACAAGTACCCAGCAATCAGGGGGACGTTTAAGTGAGTCAGCGCGAATGTCACAGTCAAGAGGTGAGGAGGGACCATTACATATCTCGGCTAGGATGCCAGCCCTTGATTTTGAATAGATGCAAGCTCTGAGATATCACTTCATCCAAATTGAAGTGAAAACCACCTTGTCGTATTCTGTTCCTACAAGAGGAAAAAAACACCATAGTCATGCATCAGCTATAAGGAAATTGAGCATGATTCAAACTCCCCCAAATATGGTGGTGGAACATTTGCTCTGCTTGTGATGCTATAATTACAGCCAATTATACAATAGTTAGTCCTGACCGAGTAATCTGATTGGACTAGAGCCATTCCACAAGTGGTGATAAACAATAACAACACTGGGACATTTAACCATACGGTATGTACCAGTCCTTGACACAGGTGCTATAAAATTCGTTAACTGCACTAACTGTCGATCGCCAGCATGGGCAAAAGTAGGTCAGTACGGTCCGCAGTACTGAGGAGAGAGCAGCTGCCTGCCAAAACCTACATTTAAAACCAGCCACAGAAACACTTTCAGTAAGAAAACACGTCTGGAAAATCTACATCATCTTAAACGACCATCTGTCTAATTATAAATTGCTTCTAAGTCTTTCCAAATTGTCTCTAAATCGCCCCGGTGGTTTTATTCATGACTAATTGACAAAGCTAAATAACAGCAGGGGTAGCTCAGTCATTAAAGTGTTGGCCAACTGATTGGAAGTTCCCAGGTTCACTGTCCACCACCTCCATATTGGCTACATAGTACTGGTAAGAATTTAAAATTATTTTCACCGCTGTTAATAACTGTTGGGTGCTAACCAGTCGTGGTGAGTTAGTTCTGCCAGTTGCGGAAGGAAATGAGTTGGCGGAGCAAAGTACAGTAAATGGTAATTAAACCAATATCACATTCGAGGTCCTGCTGTTGTGCTGGATATCCGCATGGCTGTGACGTGGCTGCTGGCACGAGGGCACAGTCCTCACAGTCACGCTCCCTCTTGTATGATATTGCTTAATTAACAAAGCCAGCATTATTGCCTCTGAGATTCATTAAGAGCGGTCTAAAATAAGCTACTTGGTTTAGTAGATGTCTGAATAATTGATTGACAGCCATTTAAAGCATAGCATTAAAAGCTCAGAATGAATAGCTGCAGAAAACATTACCGTCAGAAGTAGAGTGAGACTCCAGACATATTACGTTTGACAAGCAAAGCATTCCTTTGAAATTTAAAAACAACAAACACAGTAAGATATTATCTCACCCTCTTTGGAGAATGTGAAACGGAATGTGATCTGGGGAAAAGAGTGATGTGATGTCATGTTTTCCGGATACCTGCATCACTTGAGCTTTATGAATAATGCATCAGGTGGCATTTATCATCAGATTGGCCTTTTTCTATAGTGAAGCCAAGGAAAGGGCTCATGAGAACGTACTATTTGGTCGACTGTATCTGGAGAGCGTAAGAGCCCACTACGGTATGAGCTGATCTTAAGGAATGGAATAGATTCCTTCTTCCCTCGCGCTTCCATAACACTGACAGATAAGGCTCCTTTTCGAATAAAGCAGTGTCGACTCGGAAGCGCCGTTCTAAACACCTAAAGCCCAAGGTGTGAATAAATCAAAAAACGGATCGTCTGAGCCTCGATGCTTATCACACAGTAATAAGGCAGTGAATCAAGCGATCTAAAGTGGATAACGTTGTAAAGAGCAGCTGTTAGGAACCGCAACGGGGACTCAGACTTGCCATTTATCTTCGGATTGACCTATTGTTTCCCAGTCCATTTAACAGAACCACTACCGTCATTTAGTCCAAATAAAAAAAGAACGAGAAAAAACTTAAAAGCAATAAAAAAAAAAACTCATCATGGATCCCATTTTAATAACATTTTGCCGCCTTTTGCTTTTCTTTATTAATGGCTGGCCAGCTTTGCTTGCTGGTGTAGTGAAAGCATCACTATGACTTTTTCACTAGCACCGAGACCGATACGGCGTAAAAGCTAGAGTTTATATTTAAGGATTGGTTGATGTAGGTCTCCTGTATGCCTAGTGCCACATAAATATTATGAAAGAGTTTGCAGTCAGTCTTAAGAGATCTCTCCAGTGCAGCAGGGAGGTTGACAGCCGAGCCCCGAAGGAAGAGGTTTTGTGTTGTGTTGCTAGCTGACAGACGGTTCTGCATTTAAAATATGGTTGCCGGTAGTGAGACTTTCAAAACCGAAATAGCTTGCATTTAGATCTCATTGAGAAGCATATAGTATCAGTGGCAAGCTTTTTGGAAGCCTTGGTAATGATGGGTTACGAAAAAAAAAAAAAAGTAGCTTAATCTCTCAATGAAATAATATATGAGACATCTAATCGTTAAGTACGGCGGCACAGAGGCCTCTCATCTCCAGAGTCGTGGGTTCGATTACCGCCTTATGTGTGTGAGAGTTTGCATGTTCTACCTACGTATGCTTGGTGGGTTTCCTCTGGGCACTCCGGTTTCCTCCCAAAATCCAAACACATGCAGATTAGGCTAACTGGTGTTCCCAAATTGCCCGTATTGTGTGTGTGTTTTTCTGTGTGCCCTGCAATGGATTGGCACCCCATCCAGGGTGTACCCCACCTTGTCCCCAAAGTCTCCTGGGATAGGCACCAGGCCCTAGCAACACTGTACAGGATAAGCGGAATGGAAGTTGAATGAATGAATGAACAATTATTAAGTGAAGTACATTCATTCTGGAATCTGAAGAACCATATTAAATATAGTTTAACCAAACCATGATTCACAAGTATTGGCACACCTAGAAATATCACTGATCTTAATATAAAATTTCCATGTTTTTGTGAATTTTGCTCAACATATTCACATTGCTTCCTGACATTTCAGACAACTTGTATTTTTCATCATGATTTTCTCCTTAATTTATTCCTGCCCAATTCCCACCCACCAGTCAGGTTTCCCTTATCATACGACAGCTACCAACCCGAGACAGGCAGTGCCAGCAAAACACGTCTATTTGAACTGCTGGTCATGCTGTGCCACATGTTACGGTAACAACCTCTGAACATGCATGAGCTGACACAACCCTGCAATTGCCTAGTGTTGTTATTTGCTATGATTATTAGGGGAGAGCCACCCTTTCTCACCCTGAGAGCTGGCTTACTCTCAACCAAGGATGGCTGTGGGGTGTTTTTGGATTCTAACTTTTTATCTATTATCCATTTTCTACCGTTTTATTCTACTTTTACTTGAATATTTAGGAATATTTAGTCACCCATTACTTCCTGTTTCATTGGGGTATACATAAGGGGTGTTCAAGTCAAACTGGGACTTTTGGTTGCGCAGAATAACAGAAAACTAATATGAGAGTAAAATCTCCCTTTATTTATCGTATGACAGCCTGCTTCATGTCTGAAACACTGGCCCCCCAGGAACACCTTAAATGGCCCAAACTTGTCGTATTGGCTTGGAGCAAGGTCAGGACTGTACAGGTTATGTAGTAATAACTCAGAGTCGAGTTCCTGTCTTGCAAGTAATATTTGTAAATGATTGTATGTACAGATCCCTTAGGCAGATTCGACAAGTTTCAAGGTTCAGAGAGTCCACTCGCTGAATGTTCACGGGAACGACTGCAGTGGGCACCGAGCCACCTCAGCTGGCATCAGCATTCACAGACATATGGCCTTCTTTACGTTTACACCACTCAAATGTTTTACTGAGGCTAAGAGACTCATCACTGTCCTGTGCTTAAAGTCTTCCGTAAATGTCAATTGGTTTTACATTGTTTTACACTCTTATCAATTCCATCCATCACCATGGAGAAGGTTAGAGGAACACATACATCCTTCATAAATCAAGCAACCTAAAAATAGCTGAAAAAATTTACGTATTCACTGATATGCCAATAAGTGATAAGGTTAAAAAAAACAGAGCTATAATGATTCTGCTTGGAAGGCGAGACAAATGTGCTGGAGGCAATGATTCCACCAACGATCAGATTTGGAAATTTAAAGAAATTGATTGCACTTTTTACATCCAACTCTTAATTTTTACATTTTAGGGTTTTAAATCTCCAAATGTACTAATTACAAATTGTATCAATGAAGTAAAACTAGCTAGAAGATATGCAAAGTTATGTTTTGCATCGGGAAGAAAAACTTAATGCTTTCTGCTGAAATGAGTGTTTTCCCAGGTTAAACACAAACCAGACTTGTTTCAACTGTCTAGTAAATCAATCTGCCACACTGAATGATTCACTAGCATCAGAATGTTTGCTCCTAATAAACACAAGCATAAAAAACTCTTCTGTTGTTCTTGACTGAGGAATCAACCTCACATATGGATCCACATTATTGTTAACTTACTTATTACTGTTCCTTTCTCAAATGCTTCAATAAATAATTTTTTTTTTTTTTTTTACATTAAACACTGGATGGCAAGCTGAGGAAAAGCACCAAACGTTTATATTGGCTTTTTCTTTGACTTCCTATCGCATGGGGCATCCCGATATCTATACCAGCACGCTAAATGGTATCTTAAATTGCCAGCTGTATTTGAAAATAAATTGCTTCCAGCTGCTTTAACACATTGTAGTGCTGGCAATGTGTAAGCCTAGTCTTAACTTAATATATACTGTACTGTGAAAAAGTCTTGAGCCACCCTTTATTTCTTAATATTCTACTTCCAAAGAGCCAAACTTTCTTGCTTTGTTTATAATAATATATTTTTTATAATAATAAAATTAATTAATTAAATAAATAAATAAAAATAAGTTTTGGCACTCTCATTTTCAGTCCAGTTCCAGTACCTAAGCAGTTTTAGAGAAATGATTATTGTTTTTTAAGTCACACAGTCACCTATGAATCATGCAGACATAAAAAAAAATTTAAAAAACCATCTAGGCCATGAACCACAGAGAAACAGGTGCAGATGATGACAGATGATCAGGACGGTGATTACAGTAATATACTGAATGCTAAATGGTTGGAACAGACGAGAGGGGAAATGAGGTCGCTGCTGAGGTTGTTAAATAAACAACCAATTTTTAAATGGTATCTTTAGGCACTTTGCAGCATGTTGCAGTAAAGCAACATTTGTTCCCATTTCTTTCACTTAATCTACAACATTACATTTAATTTGATATATTAAGAAATGTGGTGTGACTCAAGTAATTCTATATATAGCAAAGTACTGTATATCCATTCCAAACCTCACGCCTTGTGGACAACTTTCGAAATCGTTACACTGCTGGAGCTACACAACATTTATCACTTGAGTTATCCTTTTTCTGGACACTGCGCTGTGCAAACTACACAATCTGTCATGTCGTCTATCACTGACTGTCAGGAGCAACTGGGTGGAGTGACTGTTTCTGTACTATTTTGTATGGAAACAAGACAAAAATAGAAATAAGAGATATGTGGGCATTGCCAGAGACCCAGTGTTATGCCTGGCGCGCCCCCGCAACCAATCCTTACCATATCACGCTGCAATAGTCATCACATTTCAAGTGGATGTGGCTTTTCCAAGCAAAAATAATTTTAGCAAATCAAAATCTGTTGTTTCTTTGAACTTTGAACCTGGGTTGTCCAAACAAACTGCAGGTAGGATGGATTCTACACCAAGTCATATTCCTGTCTACTACAAAGCACCAGAAAGAAACATACCAGACAGCAAACATACTACAGTATGCTGCAGACACACTGACCACAACCATGATGAAGAGACAAAGCTCACTCACACACTCATTCATCTTCTACACTGCTCATCCTGTATAGAGGAGCCTACCCCAGGACACTTAGGCCACAAGATGGGGCTTACCCTGGACGGAGTGCTTGACACACACTACAGGCATGTCTTTGGATTGTGGGAGGAAACTGGACTACCTGGAGGAAACCCACCAAGGACAAGGAGAACAGGCAAACTCCACACACACATACCCGAAGCAGGAATCGAACCTGGACCTTGGAGATGCAAGGTGACAGTGCTAATCACTAAGCCAAACCTATTTTATACTTGTACTATAAAATATAACATAAAAATGTATTTTTTGAAATATAAAAAAGTATAACATGGCAGTTATTTATTAACACATTAGTAACTTTTGTTCATCATTTAAGTGTTCATCATTTACTCTAGTAGTTACTTAATAATAAAAGGTAGCAGGAAAAAAGTGCCTTTTTTTGCTTAGAAATTAAAGCTTCAGTGGAAAGAAAAAAAATAATGGAAGCAATTTCATAATGTACTACACTTAGCAAAGTTAAGATTAATCCTAAAAATAAATGTCCTTGTATTCCAATATATTTATTTTTGGGGGCTGTGTGTGGTATAGGAAAAGAAGTTTTATTTTTAATTATTTTTTAGTTTATGGTTAAAAACAGCTTAAATAAAATCAGTTATGTGTTTGCACAATAACAAAAGAGGCCATCTATCAAACCGCACGGTATGTGGTTGGTCATGTGGAAAAAGCAATTTGCTCTGTTCTGTACAAATTTGTTCAAACCAAAAGCCATTTAGAGAAGAGTTTATTATTTGAAAGATAACAAGAAAAATCCTATGAAACTCCAGTGCCTATGAAACCTATTTTGCTTTTCAGCTTGGACTAGTACCGTATGCTTGTATGTTCTCAGAATAGATGGATTTAAATAGATGGATCAAATAATACAATACAGAAAATGCAAACAATACGGACATCTAGGAGTCTGAAACAATGTGCAGCATGGTGTGTGATTCCTGGCTCTGACAATTCCTCAACCTCAGGCTTCACCCCAAAAGCGTAATTTTCGACTAGTCAAATCCTGCTCAAGCAGAAAAATATATTATTATTAACATGAGATATGCTCATATACAGCATTTACTTGAAATATACACAAACAAGTGGCCTTAGGTTAAATCAGAGCCCTGTAGCACTGACCAGGCAGGTACAATGGATAAATGAACAGATGTTGTAAACGCATTATGCAACACCATAGACACTTTCAATGCATTTTCCAATATGAATTTTCACTTTAAGAACCCGTCTCCGGAGGTATTCAATTGGCACATTTCTAATCGCAACCAAATTTTCCTACAAGCTGTCAAAATACCTAGTAGCAAATGAATATAGCAAATAATACTGAACCATAACGACGCGGGTTGCGCGAGGGGCAGAGCCGCGCATAAACTGTTCAGAACGGGCAGATCCGCAGGCTGCTACCACGCAGAGTTCTGAACAGGCAAAGACGCGATCATTTATACACGCGGTTATACATGGCAAAACATGGCTCTCCATACCGCACCACGCGCAACAATAAAGGTTCCTTTTTTTCATTCATGCAAAGAAAGTGTTTCCTCCCACAGTCCAAACACAAGCAATTTCAGCTAGTTGGTGTTACTAAAATTAAATTCTTATTGAAATAAAATTGCCCATAGTATGTAAATAAGTGTGTGTGTGTGTGTGTGTGTGTGTGTGTGTGTGTGTGTGTGTGTGTGTGTGTGTGTGTGTGTGGCTTGTGCTGTATTGGCACACCATCCAACCATCCAGGGTGTACCCTGCCTCATGCCCTAAGCCCCATGACGCCCACATGGACAACTGTCCCCCCAGAATAATCCTCTAGACACTACCGTCATCCCTGTGTCATTCTCCCGCTCTCTTTCTCATCACCAGCAGAGTTTCTAATCCATTCACTGAATGGCTGGCCAGCAATGCAGTTACACAAACTAATTTAAAAATCTAATCTTCTGAGCAGCTTTTCCATCTGACAAACATTAGAATGGAAAGCACAACTTCCACTGAACATATTCCTGTAGCACTCACCCTCCCAGAACCCATGTTACTTTAATCAGTTGTTCAGGAGATGACCCTTACTAATCACTTACCCCTGTATGGGTGCTTAGTTCTCCTGGCTTTTACTTGCAGGAGATATTTAGAGAAACAGGAGACTCTCTCACAGATTGAGACGCTGTATACGATCAAAAGCAGCTTGAAGAATCGTCCCTAATGTGCTGCTTAATGGGCTTTTTATTTATTGATATTGTATCCAGGCTCAAAAAAATGCACTGAAGATTCAAGTCCTGCCGCCATCTAAAAAGGAGATTGTAAAGTGATTGGAGGATCTACTGAGTATATTATATTTATTCATGGTACTTGAGGCCATTCACCAGCACATATGACTCCTCGACACAAACTCCAAAGCTAAGCTTTCTGAAATTGCATAGAAAAAAATAGGAGCACTTGGAGAAGAAGGTGCTGTTGGCCACCCAAATTTGGCATAATTGGTCCCAATATTTACATGTCACATTGAAAGCTCTATCTCAATATTCAGCAATGTCCATATACTTCACAAAATGACTTGTTCTGATAAGCTTATTAGCAGCGATTACATTTGCCATTTAAATAATCATGCTGAAGTATGAAAGGGTTTGTGTAAAAATGTTCTCAAATAATTTTTTCCCATTCTTCACAAAACCTTGGGTAAGCCTCTATTTTTTGCTTGCGTCTACAAAACAATATCAATTTGCATTTTGTCTCATTGTTTTATTTCAATTAGCATTTTGTATGTCCTGTGAATTACTATTCATTTGCAAAGGCATAGAAATGTAGCTCTAGATTGAGCTGCTTAATTTAACACAAGACCCATTCTGAATTTTATTTGATAGCTAAGCTAATAGCCATTTTCAGTTAGGGTTCCATTCAGATTTATCAATTTAAAATAAACCTTTTATGAAGTGTTTACCTTTTGATAATTCGGGGCTGTTCTTCAGTGTATGTTCCCATAGACATTTCATACACAGTACTGGGGGACATGCAAATGACTGCTGTTGAGCAATTATGTCTTTCTTCATTAAAAAATGCTAAACAAAACAAAAAAACAAAAAACAAAAACCCAGTAAGCAGTAATTAATGAAACAAAGACAATAATTGGTGTGATGAGCCGTTTCTTAAAGTATAGTCTCATAAGTATAGTTTTATAAGGAAATTACCTGCTTAGTTTTACGAAACCTCTGTAGTCCTACTGGGGACCATGGAGGCCAATGGTAACTATTGTATTTATTCCCATTTTTACAACCGTGGTAGGACCTCTGGTCAACATCCACACACTATGGAAATTTTGGAACGCCAATTAGCCTAATCTGCATGTCTTTGGACAGTGGGAGGAAACCGGGGAACCCTAAGGAAACCCATAACCCAAGGCTATGTTCATAAATTCTCCTCCTTCTCCTCCTGGTAGAGTCTGGTGTTTTAATTTTTTCAGGCTTTCCTGCTTACTGATTGGCTAGAAAGATGCACTTTTGCAAGAGGCATAAACGGCACTACTTCATTTGCATTTAAAGCTACAGCACAGCACTTTTGGAGCAAAGGCAAAACCAAAGGATTTTCACGATGCCATAATGCATGATCTAAGTCGAATTTCAGCTGGAACACTCTAAGACTTATGTTAGCTAGTTAAAATAGTTAAATAGTGTAAATAGTTAAATAGTCTTATATGGCACTTTAAAGTTCATGGTTTATGTGGTAAAAGGTCTCCGTATTCAGAGCTGTGATAAGCAGGTGCTTAAGTTAATTTTTTACAATTGACCCGAGCTGCCTTTTTGAACTGTAATGATGGCTAATTATGTCCAACGGTCTAATTATATTTAGACCATATTATAGATAGCTAGATTGCTCATGCTAAAGCAACATGATATTATATATTATATATATATATATATTTTTTGGCACACACACATATCATACAACATTTTATTTAGTTTAGTTTATGTTTTCTCAGTTGGAAAAAATATATATGTTCATACACGTATGCTACTACTCTTGTTCTTCTTAACATTAGCTAGTTGATTTTAAATGAAGGGCATGACCTAGCCACATTAGCTGCTGTGGATCGATTAGGGATGCACTGAAGAGGAGCAGGTTTTGCCGGAAAAGCACTTTAACACAGAGGTAAGAATAGTACGCTTTCATGGTGTGGGAATTCCTTGTTGTCTGTGACTGATAGTGGCTTATTGATTGAAAATTGTGGCTTGGACACTATCACATTTATTAAAAAAACATCTAGATCACTGTCATTTTTGGTCATGTCTTCATTAGCATGGCAACATACACTAGGATTTCATACACAGTATTAGATGTTGGTGTTATAAGAGAATGAGCACAGTTTTGGATCAATACACATTACCAGTATTAATGTATTCCTGCTTATATTACAGGGATTATGTCATTGTCAGTTGACAGAAGATTAAAAAAATAATGAATGAAATTAACATTATTATGAATTGCTCAATGCATATAATGAACATGATGTAATAACTTATAGAGTGTGCATTTATACCCCCCAACACTTTCTGTACATGGCTGTCCCAAATGAAGTCGAGGCAGAATGTAAGTACAGACTTCCTTTTAGTATGGTGAATGGTAATGAGAAGGAATGAGAATTAATTCAATGGCTATGCCACATGCTAGATGTTAATGCTACGGCTAATGCTAAAGCTATCATAAGATAACAGAGACAAGAAGCCAGAAGCATCAGGTGACAGCATTAACAACATACAGTAATACAAAACTAAACTGAAAAACGTCCTGCGTTTCATTCTACAGTGTACTTTCAACCCTACAAGATCACCAACGCAATGCGTTACACACGCCGAATACTTGTTTCTGCTATTGTGCGAATAAAATATTATATATATTTAGACAAAAATGTTACAAAACATATACTATTGAAATGTACCGTGATTAAATGACATTTGATCAACATCTGACATGTCCCGCGTACAGCATGTGTCCTCTGCAAGTGCAGTACAAGCCAAGGATGTCCGGAAGCAAGCGTAAAAGCAGCAGCAATAAAGCAATAAAGATCGAGACTAGGGATGCACCGATACCGGTATCGGGTATCGGCCTCGATACCACATTTTCTAAAGTACTCGTACTCGTTAAAAG
>JAQMYK010000016.1:15508829-15519326 GCA_030014345.1 Clarias buthupogon
GTATCGGCGAGTACTGAAATGCAAGTACTTGTACTCGTACTCGTTTTCCAAAAAAGTGGTATCGGTGCATCCCTAATGGAGACAAAAGTAAAAAATAATTGAGAGACATTGCTCGTTCTTTAACATAAATCGTTTAACCATTGGCACGATTCTAAAGAACAAGATCATGTAACATGTTGGTTTCATACTGTGTTTTATGTGTTAGTTTCTTAGTGACAATGTCTTTTGGACTTATGAACAAAGTGGACTTACGAACAAGCTCTCGGAACAGAACTGTACATTTCAAACCATGACAGTGACATGAATGTGTGAAATAAATGAGTGTGAAATGAAATTTGTATTATATCATATTGCATTTTGATAAAAAATAAATAAATACTATACCTCACCTCCCCTTTCTTTCTTTTTATGAAATCATGACACACAACTTATAAGGCCAAAAGTATAAGGTCACCTGACCATCACAACTGTATGTGCTTGTTGGGGATCCCATTTCAGAATTAGTCCGCCTTTGCGGTTGGACCGTTGGTTCAACCTCATCTCTGGATCTGGGGCTTGGCTGTGGGGGTATTTGTTCCTTTAGCCACAAGAGTATTAGTGAGGTTAGGCGAAGAAGCTTGATGCACAGGTAGCATTCCAGTTTATCCCCAAGGTGTTGAGTGGGGATGCGGTCTGCGATCTGTGCAGGAGGTTCACATTATTCCATTCAAAACATGTCTTCATGGAGCCTGCTTTGTGCACAGGGGCATTCTCATCGTGGTGGAACTGCTTCCATGCTTCCTAATTCCAATGAAGGAAAATCTTAATCCTCGGATGGTAGGGATTTTCTGACAAATCCCTTTGATGTTCCATGTGTTATTCTGAAATGCAAACTTTCCCATGCCTACCTTTTTGTTTTCTGACATATGTCTATAAAACAACCCCCTCCCTTGAACACTTCCTGGTTTCTCTAACATCTATACAACTTTCAAACGTACATGATACCAGCGGCGGACACGTCAAGCTATCATGTTAAACTTAACTCTTGCGTAGCATACACATACAGTTAAATAAGCATTGCACTTTCCATCCACTTTGAGTTACTTCTGATCTGTTACTGGATTTTGGATATATAATAATTAATTAAATGTTCTATTTTATATAAAATCTTTGATTTCGATTATTATAATTTGTGTAATATTTGTTGTGTGGACTATAAAATTCCACCATCAACAATATGCCAAATTACACAAACGTTCCGTTTTCAAACATAAGTGTAACAGAAAATGTGATGTTTTATTATTTTTTTTTTTTATTTTTTTTATATATATAAAAAATGTATCTGTATATCTGTCACTTTCCAGGCCAGTGTAAATTTTCAAAGACTCTGCAGAAACAAAGCATCCTCCAGTGGCAAAGGAAAAGAAAATATCAGATATTGATCAGGCTCATTTATCACTGAGAGCGGAACTTACTGAGCCGTGTGTGGTGCTGAGTCTCTGCTTGAGAGAAAAGGGAGCACGAAAGTCTTTCACCAGGACAGTAGCAATTAACATATACTGTATATGGTGTGTAAATTCCACACACTGCCATCGATTGGCACCCCATCCAGTGTGCACCTTGCCTCGTGCCCTTAGTCTCCTGGAATAGATTCCAGGCACCTGGCAACCCTGTATACAGGATATAGACGATGAGTGAGAGGAATTCCCACACAATCTCATAGAATATTTTAACTCGTTCCCTGCAAAATGAGATATCTCCATTTTACCAATTTTTACAAGCAAGTACAGTATTACAAGCATTTTGTGCATGGTTTCCTGAGTCACGATAACGCCACAAGCCACAGTTTGTCCCAATGAATAAATCAGCCTATAATATGGTTTGTGCTCATGTAAATATGCAATTTACTATTAGTTTTGGTTGAGTTTTGATATAAAAAAAAAATACATTTTAAAAAATAGCAAACTCTTGCATTGATTGTGTTTTCTAGTGGTTCATGGCAACAACTTGGAGCAAGTAAAAGAGTGTTGAGTTTTGTTGCACCCAAAACCTGTTTAAATATGAAGTTTGTTAAAAGTCATGTTAAACATCATGATAAATATTAAAAACTTGAATCTGCAACATCATCAGCGTCTCACCTTATCATAGTGCAGGTATGATGTCTGATGCGGAATCAACCAATGGCATACTGTATACTGTCTGTGCTCCCATACAGTATGTTTATAAGGGAGTTCAGAAATCCCGACTGGAGAACAGGACATTGGAACCACAACAAGCATATCAAATGCAACAGCTTTCCATGCACAACAAGTCTCATGTCTCTTGTGCAAAGCGATTACTTGTCTCCTGAGTTTAGGATTGTCTCTCTGCCTAGTTTTCTTTTTATGAATATATAAAATTTCTAAATACTGAAGGGCATCATGGCGACCAAATGTAGCAAGCCCAGTGCTAGTGATATTTCAAAGCTTCTAAAAGTAGAACATATAGTGATTTTCACCAATAAACATGTCAAACATGTGGACCTGCGGATAATACTTTGCCAAAATGTGTGAAAATCCGAAAAAGTATAGGACCTAGGGAAAAAGTTTAAATATACAAAAAGTAAGACCATGAATGCTGGGGTGCAACCAGAGTTAAGAGTGCATAGTGGCTTTAGAGTTTATTACCAAAATTGCACCCACCAGACGACGGATGTAACATATATCTGAGTTCCAAATAATTCCAACTTTGGAAATAAACACCACTATCATACCGCTGTCTTACAGTTTGATGTGAATTCATTGTGTCATGGTGAAATGCATGTTTTAGGCTGTAAACGCACGTATTACACTTTTTATTGCAGTTAATAAGACTGTCCATAAAAAGGTAATTCTAGTAGATATTACTTATGTTAATCCATCCATCCATCCATCCAGGAACCTCTGTAGACCTGCTAGGGACTGTGGAGGCCACTGGTGACCATTGTATTTATTCTCATTTTTACGACCATGGAGGGACGTCTGGTCAACATTCACACACTGGAGAACAGGGCATAGCAGAAACAAAGCATCCTCCACATTCACACACTACCAGCTATTAGCCTAATCTAAGGACTGTGGCAGGAAACCGGAGGAAACCCACCAAGTACTGTGAGAACATGCAAACTCCATGCACACAGATCCCAAGGCGGAAATCGAACCCGGTCCCTGGAGGTGCAGGGTGACAATGCTAAACACTAAGCCACTGTCCCGCCATTACCTATGTTAAAGGAGAATATTTTTATGAATTAAATTATGAAGTACACTTATGTCTCCTGTAGCAGATAAAAGTTTAGTCGGCTTACCCTACAAGCCACAGGCATGTTTTCTGTACAGCCAAGCACATCGAATTACATCAGCATCATTTTATTTTTTATTTCATATGTCATGGCCCCATTACGTTATGTGCATAATTAACTGGCAGCACTTCCTATAAAATAATGAAATAAATAAAATGGAAAACAATAGGTGCTGGATCGAGTGCTAATTATAAATTGCTGAACGATGAAGGCGAAAAGCATATTGTTCAATTAAACCAGTGATTAATATGAAGTTTTATTAATATGAAGATTATATGAGATATAATGGCAATATCCAAGACTCATCCCATAGTCCATTTTTTAATATAACGCCATATGACAGGAAATTGAGTTTAAAGGTGTCCTAGAAATGCAAGCACCTCTGAGTTTGAGTAACATTAGCTGTGTAAAATATTGACATAACATCCAGACTGCGAATGCATTCCCCTGCTCATGACTCAAATCTGAATATAGATGCCTGCTATTTTGCTTTGCTTTACTGATTTAAAAATGAGATCTTGTACGGCTAGGAAAAAACAAGAAAGTGACATATGCTCATATATATATATATATTTCCAGGAGATTTCATATCTAAAAATATTGAGCATATTGGCAGTGCAGAGTCACAGGCGCATGCACATGCACACTCAACGCATACACACGCACGCAATCTCTAAATAGCATTGCTCAGCTCTCTCAGACAGGGCGGGACTGGGCGTAAAAGCAATCTCGTGTTTCATATACACACAAACACATACACAGCTGCTCAGCAGGCAAAGCACAGTACAGTAAAGGCATATCTTCAGTTTTTAATCCCAGTTACAATTCTATTACCCAAAGCAATTTAATAACAAAAAGCTCTACTTAATGCAGTCCATTTAGCATGATAATTTCTAGTATGCGTGAAGCATTAGAATCATCACAATTATGCTTTTCCTATCATCAACACTGCTACAAGCCATGAGGCTGCTATTATCCTGTGCCGAAGAATTACAAGAAATGATTATATAATGCAGGGCTCAGGAGAAGTAAACAGTATTGCACAAATAAAAAGAAATGTCTAGGCTCATAGCTTTTAATTCATAGTTGCCTGGTGGACAAGTAGATACACCTCCAGGGTCGAGGCTCAATTCCAGTCTTGTGTGTGTGTGTGTGTGTGTGTTTGTTGGCCCTGTGATGGACTGGTGTCCAAAGTGTACACTATAGTTCCCCGAGTCCCTTGTGATCGGATCCAGGCTTCCTGTGTCCCTGTACAGGATAAGTGGTGTAGAGAATGAGTGAGATTGAGTGAGTGTATAGATGACAAATGGACGTTTCAGAATCGGAAAAAACGAATGTAGGAACATTCTGGAAAAGCTAAGAAAATGCAGCACCAAACTACTTTTTACAAATCACTTTATGGTTATTGAAACACAAGATCTCGTTTTAATAGAATAAGGTAATAATCATATGGAACTTGCTCATTTCTCTTAGTCTATATTAAAGGTTTGACCAACATTTTTATTTTTGATTGGACAGATAACACTACAGTATGTAACAAAAAAAGTACATTTTTCTTGTCTCTGGGGAGAAACTGTTATTTCCTAACTCCTTATGCCATGAGTAAATGGAAAAGACAAAGAAATGTTCTCTTAATGAAATTTTCAAATACACCCATTTTCCAGAACATTCCGTGCAGATTCAGGGCTGAGTAGCTGAAAGAGAATTTTCAAAAAAAAAAAAACTTACCAGAATTTTCAAGACTCTGCCAGAATGCTGTAGAACACAGTAATTGGTGAGTGGAACAAGGGATTGTACACCCTACAAGGTGCACTACTATAAGGGATTCAACTCTGGAATATAAGAAGATAGTTAATAAGTAGAAATATAAAGTAAGTCTAGTAAGTTTCTTCAGACTATCCACACCTTTATTGTTTATTCTCGCCTTACCTTTTGGCTACATAGTGCTGGTATGAATTTAAAACTATTTCACCCCTGTTCATTAAACTTATCACAGAATACAACTTAGATTCTATATAATTTATATCCTAGTCTGTTGTGCATATTTATTCTCATTTTTATCAGAGTGTTTTGTCTGGAGTTTGTCACAGTTGCATTTCACTACTGCTGTACTTGTACAACCATGTATGTAAAAAAAAAAAAATCTTGAATCTTGAATTAGCTGTCGGTTGCCAGCTCCTCCAGTCGCGGTTCTACCAGTCGTGGAACGATATGTTGTTGGCTGAGCAAAATAACTGGTTATATAATGAAAATAAATCATAATCTATCGATAATAAATGGTTTTATGGAGCTGTTATATATGGAAGCAAATCAGTCTCATTAATAATTCACACAAAAGACACGATGCACACGTGCGTATCCCAATTCACATGTGTGAAACCCAATTTACAAGCACGAAATGCAACTCGTGCACAAAATAAGTATATATATTCATAATATACGTTTCACAAAATGCAAAACACAATTCACAGATGTATAACTGTGTACAAAATCTTTTAATGTTTAAAATTGATGAGTGTATCATGGACTGTCAGTGTGAAAATCGTCTGTGAAAATGTGCACACGAGTTGTTTTTTTGTGAATATATATTTTTTTCGTGCACGTGAATTGGGATGGTGATTTGTGCATCGTGTCTTTCGTGTAAATTATTAATGAGACTGATTTGCTTCCATAGCTATATAAAAGCAGTATCACACTTGCGGTTGTGCTGTTGTACTGAATAACAGTACAACTGTGATATATTCAAGCACAACCGCACTTCCTCTCATGTGAAATTGCTTAATTATACAAATGATGACAACTGACAGGTCTTGGACATAAGTACACATGGTTTATTTTAAAACGTCAGAGAAATTTTCTCTTAATGAAATTTTCAAATATATCCATTTTCCAGAACATTCCGTGGCCTTTGATAGCTGTTACTTGTCAATTTTTGCTTACGAAGAGTTTATTAACTAAGTGTCTCAGTATTGAGACAGTATTGGACATTAATCAGAGCTCTGTATTGTAGTGAAAATGAAACATGTGTGTGTCCTAGAATTTTAAATACCAGCGAATTAAATTGTCTTGAAGTTAAACGCATAGATCAGGTAGGTCTAAACTGCTACTGTATTCCTTAGTTGTGAAATCACTCTGTTCTTTCTGCACGAAAACTCCAGCTCCTCTTCGCAGTCAGCAGTTTTGACTGACAGTACTGCTGAGATGCCCGCTTCCCCTGTTGTGTGCCGACAATGCAGTGTGTAAACCCAGGAGAGCTCTGAACACACATATATCCATCATGTGCAGCGGTTTTCTGCACGATGTGGCGAAAACAGGATGGTCTTAAGCATGTATGTCTCAGTTAATAAAATGTGAGTCACATGGGTCACTTTCTTTCCTCCTAACACTTAGTTACTCCTTTGCTCAACTTAATAACAAAATCAATGCGGTCATGTAAGGTATTGAGTGTTCAATTATAATGCACTTTAGAGTTTGGGGACCGGTTTTGGTGTTTTACCTGCTGGTATAAATTTTTCTTTGGACCATTCCATATATCCTGTCTTTGCCACGTAGTGTCTGTCATGCTTGTTGAACCAGTTTTTCTGTTGATTTACATTTGTAAACCAGGTGCACCGCATAGAGTACAATAAAGCCCTGTTGGATGGGACAAATATTTCTTTTGCCTGGGGAGCTCATCACAAGCTATGTCATAACTAGCTATGTTTACACTCTAATATTACACTAATAATAGCCTAATGAGAATAAAAATGCATCATGTAAACACATCAATCTGTCACTCGACATGCTCACGCCCGATCTGTATGGATTTTCAGTGGGAATGAGAGGTATAAACCTGTGATAATCTGTACCATTAGCCATTGATCTGATAATTTCTCTCTTGTTGAAATAAATATATTCTTCCTGCGCATGTGACATTGCGTGATGTAATGAGTTTCCTGAAAGTTGTGTTGGTATCTCTAATCGGAATGTTTTTTATCGGTGTTCTTTCAGCTGCTCCTGTCAAGGGGTCACCACAGTGGACCGGTCGAGCCACATACTGCACATCTTGGCACACGTTTTATACTGGATGCCCTTTCCTGATGCAACCCTACTTCTACCCCGGCACTATAGATGAACTTAATGGATTATTATGGATTAAACTTAGGGATTAAAACCTAGGGATTTAAGCAATATTGTAAACATAGCAATTGTCATAACCATAATCTCAGGTAATCACTCATCATCTATACCGCTTTATCCTGTGTTCAGGGTCGCGGGGGCCTGGAGCCTATCTCAGGAGACTTAGGGCACGAGGCGGTGTACACCCTGGACAGGGTGCCAATCCATCACAGGGCACACACACATACACACTCATTCACACAGTACGGGCAATTTGGGAATGCCAATTAGCCTAACCTGCATATCTTTGGACTGTGGGAGGAAACCGGCGTACCTGGAGGAAACCCACCAAGCACTGGGAGAACATGCAAACCCCATGCATACATTACATTTAGGCATTTGGCAGACGCCCTTATCCAGAGTGACTTACATTTTTCTCATTATACATCTGAGCAGTTGAGGGTTAAGGGCCTCGCTCAAGGGCCCAACAGTGGCAACCTGGTGGTCGTGGGGTTTGAACCTGAGACCTTCCGAATCGTAGTCCAATGCCCTAACCACTGAGCCTGACCCCATGCACACAGAGACGGTGCCGGGAATCGAACCTGGACCCTGGAGGTGCAAGGTGACAGTGCTAACCACTATACTACCGTGCCACCGCTCAGGTAATCAGAGGAAGAAAAAAAGTGATGATGCTAGATTTAGTGTTCTTTTGTAAGGAGTCTCCAGTGTCAGTGTTTTGCATCAGTATAAAGGGTGTTGCATTTTCAAGTTGGCATCAAAATAAATGCAATTAGTAAACGTAAAGACAACAGCATTATGGACCACTCACAAACTTACTAGTAAGCTCACTTGAAAAGCTGCTTTTTTATCTTTATTTTAAAAGAAACAATAGAAGCTGGTGAAAGAACTGACATGACATAATGGATACTAAGAACTAACCTGATGAACACCATTACACATAACTATAAATGTATGCAAAAATACAATAGGTTATTCTTTAACTGTTGGCCTTGGAAAGAGTCTGTGGTTTAAGGCGAATAGATCACTTGCTCTTATACCAACATAGCCCCGCCATGTTTTATTCTTTATTTAATATCATGCTTTATAGCAGTTACAGTTTTATGGACGTGACATTTGCTCTCATGCTGGCGAACAAAATGTCTCACAGCAGAGACAAGCTTAGGATCAATGAGTCAAATTGCGTATGCTGCCACTTACTCACTTGAGAACAGTGCAGACAAAGTCTTCAAAACTCATGTTTATATGTTCATGTGTTAAACACGGTATACAGCTATTACACACATTTGTGATAGACTACACTTTTTTGCAAAAATTTTAAACAACCATGGCAAAGTGTATTATATTTACAACTGTACAGAGACAAGAACAAAAAAACATGAAAAGGATGGATATAAGCGTATTTCTTATTCTGGAAATAAATCATTAAGGAAATAAAATAAATCATTAAGGTTCATAATTGCAATGGATCATCCTAAACTGATGCATATGTCTATAGCATATTTCTTTATTTACTTGTATGACTATATCAAATGTAGATGAACATTTTCTATTCTTTAGTTGAACATGTGACCCAATGTTTATCTACATAAATAAAAGAAAGGTCTGTACATTGGTCAGAATTTAATGATATCGTTACATTTTATACATTGGATTTGGAGACAAAACCAGTCTCCAAAAATGTTCTTTCTGTATGTCTGTCCAGCCAAGTGAAATTATGAGCAGTTATATGCCAGATTATAAACCGCAGGTTTTGACACCGTACTGCGCATCCGTCAAACTGTGGGCGCGTCTTAAATTTTTTTTTTTTTACTTTTGCAGTACTTACAGTACATCTGCCAGAAGTTTAACCTGCACCATAAATCCATGTTGCACCATGAAATCAAAATGTTAAGTAAAGTTATGAACAGTTATATCAGATTGAAATAATCTACTTTAAAATAAGCTACTAATGAGCTACTTGCTCAATGTAAACAAACACCTGCACCAATTAGAAAAGCTAAACTGAATATTTTTACTGGGAATATTTACACCTATAAAATAACAGTGCTGAAGTGAATTTTAACACTCTGACCAGAAATAATAATATCACTGATTACATTAAAGCTAAAGCTTATCAGCTTGTTTTTAGCTTTATCCCTTTAACTATTTCTACAAACTCTTTTCCTGGCAATGGCAGGTACTAATATTAATTATACATTTTCTATGATTACATTATTTGTCTGATGAAAATTTTGTATTTCATCATACAAGCATAAGATGCTTTAAACATCCCTTTACACACACACACACACACAAACAAGAGAAAAACAACAACAAAATAGTTATCCACTTTTCCTTTTCCTACTGGACACTGAACTATGAAATAGCTAGTGCAGAAGAATATTGCTCTTCCATGCTCCAGTGCTGCTCCTGACCATTTTTGGTAAGTTTAGTCCCAAAAAAATAATTAAATAGCCTTTCCTCTAACATCCACATTCCTCTTTTGCACATTAACAGAATGATCTTAGCTCCATCTTTTTCAGCTCTTACCCAACTGAATGAGGTGTGTAAATTGAGTTGAGGTGATTTAGAGCTGGGAAGTAGTAAAAATGTTTTCAGCACTTGAACACACACACAAGGAAAGCAGAGAGGGTGAGAGAGAGAGAGAGAGAGGGAGAGAGAGAGAGAACATGTACAGGGAAAAGTTGACCATCTTCTATTTTCCATCTCTGGCACAGAATCCACTCGTAATAATGTGAGATTGAAAGTGGACCTAGCTTCTACTTCCTGCAAGGCTATAATTAGAGATTTCATAATTAGATTCCCAGACAACAAAGCCATCAGGCTACATGACCTGCATAGATCAGAGTAAAATGACTTTTACAGTTGGCACACTAACATACAGTACTGTACTCATAGTCATGCTAAAATGGAGCATTATATAAATAAATATATATATATATATATATATATTAGTGATGCGCGGGTCGTCTGGTAACCCGTGGACCCCGCGGGTAACCTGTGAGTCGGGTAAAGAAATTGTCGCTTTATTTGCGGGGCGGGTTGGGGCGGGTCATTAAAAACAAAATTAAATAAAAAATCCA
>JAQMYK010000016.1:15519426-15532702 GCA_030014345.1 Clarias buthupogon
AGTGGCGCAGTGGTAAACTGCTCGCCCTATCATCCGGAGATTGCTGGTTCGGTTCCCGGGTGAGGCTGTAACTTCTCGCAGCCGGAGGTCTAGAGCTCCGCAGTTGCCGGTTCCCAAGTGCCGGATGAGAAAGGAGAAGGGTTGGGCCTTTTGCTAGCAACCCGCCCCGTAAAAACCCAACCATTACGGAAACAGCGAAAGTCCTCTTCAATGGAGAACTCTCGTTGCCCTATGCACCGATCGGTGCTGGTGGCCTTAGGAATTAAGGATATTACCATATATACTGTATGTGTGTGTGTGTGTGTATATATACTGTACTATATATATATAGTACATGAATGAAGGGAAGATTAAAAAGTGCTATAAAAAGTGTTGAGCAGTGCATCATAACACATGGTTAAATTTATGGCATCATAAGCAAGATGTAGTGCAAACTAAACTGCCTGTTAAAACTTGCTCCCTCTAAAATTTCATTTAGGAGCCTTTAGTTATGATAGTTATGATTACAACACTCAAAATGTTGGCCAGTTCTTCTGTCAAAATTATTCCTTATGCTCCCAGAACTACTCATTCCCAGTCTTAGTCCTGGAATATGACCCTACCATCAATTGAAAGGATGACCTGGTCTTTCTGTATATTAAGGTAATCTGCTGGCATTTTATTGCCACGTAATATTGCTAAGACTAGACCTGACCAAATTAAGCAACCCCAGATTATAAGACTGCCTCCAGAAGCTTGTACAGTGGGCATGGTACATCATCAAATTTAAGCAATTACCCTCTGGGATTAATAAAGTTCTTTAAATCCTGAATCCTGAATCTTGAATCGGTGCATCGCTTCCTGCACCTCCCATTATACCCTGATGCACCCATCGCTCTGCAATAGGATCATTAGACCACTTGACCTTTTCCCATTTTTTGGCCTTTTCAATGCCCAATATTTATGATCAATAGCAATTTAAAGCATGTTTCCGATCCAGCAACAAGTGGTGTCTTAAACTTCAGTTTACAGCATCATCAGCTCATCCTCTACCAGGTTCAGTTTCACTTCGAAAATTAGAAAATATTACCGTAACATGCATTAAGGCTCCTGAACGCAGGAAATCCAATGCTAGTCATAGATGCAGCAAATAGAAAAAAAAGAATGTTGATTTAGATGAATGGTTACACTACAGTATCCCACATTAGTTTACGTATCCAACATAGTGTTCACACAACATAATGTACTATTTCACATATTGTATTGCGTACTTTATGCAACACATACTGTACCTGTAATTCATTACTGCAATAGCAGTAACAAAGTACTAACATCCTTTTATTGCGTTCAACATTTTCCAAAAATCCACTAAACACATTTATTTCACTTACAGCACCCAATACGTATATTGCAAATGCAGTAGTTTTGCTTCACTGATCACTGATGAAAAAAGTGATTGTCTTCTTCAAGGAACATCATGTTTTAGGTAATGTGGCTGTTTCATGTTGCCTAAAAATCTAAAGGTTAAACTTTAGAAAATTTCGCAGTGTTCAAATTAAAAGATTTCTTGAATGTTGAAAGAACAAATGTTTTTCTTGAAATATATACAATTGGTCAACCATAACATTATATAACCATAACAGGTAAAGTGAACAAAATTGCTCACCACCTATACATCAGCAAATTGGGGACAGAATCATGAGAACCCAAGGCTCTTCCATGCCCGCTGGGACCAAAGACCAGACCAGTTCAATCCTACCTAAAAGCCAGAACCCCAAAAATCGCTTGGAGTCATGCACCGAGGGGTCAGAGCTGCTCCGGTGGCACAAGCGGAACTCAAAACCTAGGTGGTTATAGTTCTAATAGTTTTAATGTTATACCTGATGTGTATATCATCTTACTAAATAGTTATCATGAAATGACGTCTGCTCACCTTGACCCTCGGCCACAATGATATATGCTTTAATATGTTTTGCAATAAGCCCCGGATTTCAGTTTGCTTTTTATTGCATAGGATATTATTGTGTTTGCGTATCCTGATGACAAACCAAATTAGATTTGAACAACAAAACATGCCAACGGCAACCAACTTTGCTCATCATTTACACTTATCTTTATTATTATAACAAAATATGGCTGTTACAATCATAATTATAATGTGTCACCATATCATAAATACATCCTGAAGGATGGCCAGACTAAGCTTTAGTGTTTCCAACATTACCCATAATGCCATTTGTCTACCTGCTACACTGTAAACCCGAATAAAAATTTTTGAAGTAATGATGTTTCCAATTTTAAGTAAACAGAACTATCAGTTTTTGAGTTTGTTGTACTCATTCATGTTAATCGTTCTTTAATGGCATTATTGAGTAGCCTAACTCATACTATTTAATAGCAATTATCATTTTTTTTAGTTTTTGCAAATCAAATAAATTGTTGTTGGTCTTTCGGCGGCTCCCAGCAATGGGTCACCACAGCAGACAACCCGGTCCTTACACAAGCTTGGCACAGGTTTTACACCAGATGCCCTTCCTGACACAACCCTCCCATTTTATCTGGGCTTGGGACAGGCACTTCATCCAGTTGTTGGGAATCAAACCCGGGCCTTTCGCATGGCAGGTGAAACACCTACTGTACCACTGAGCCACCAGTGCCCTATTGCCCTTATGACATCAGACACAAAATCACTGGTATGAAAGATTTTAAGTTGGTGGAACTTTAAGGTGACAGTTACTGTTACTTACTGTAAGTACTTACAATTACTTAAAATATCAAATTTGTTCAGCTAACTTGAAAAGTGTCGTTTCTACAAACTCATAAATTTCAAAAAGGTCTAAATACTCATCAAGGTCTATTAATTTGAACTAATTGTAATGATTTAAATTAACAGTACTCAATATGTTTAATTACTTTGAGCATTAGGATTTAAAGTGTAATAGTGGTGCACGTGGGAATTTATCTCTGACTAAAAAGAGTGCAGCGGAGCTTTAGCCGCTTAGGCCGTACAACCAACAAGATCTACTAATATTGCAATCAATGCTTTCAAGCTTGTCCCATGTTTAACACTTAATAGCCAAGTCAAGTTTAAGCACTATGTACAGTAGCTGCATTGCATTCTGTAAATCTGAGCCCAACACTTGCACCACTGTAATATTTCAATATAAAAATAATTAACGTGTTTCAGGATGGAGTTTCCCTTTATGTGACTAACACAGGTAATGTGTGCCATTTCTCCACAAAGGTCAGTAGAATGAATTAAGTCATTTCCAGCTCAGCTATTTCTGGAAAATCAAACAAATAGATGAACATTTATAGCCGCCGAAGCAGGGGCCTCCCTGGTCATTATACATTCCCAAGCAACACCTCATCATACTGATCTGTTATTAATGTTGACAAATGGATTAAGAAACACATGCTACAGCTTAAATCTAGAGAAATTTGTTTTAAAAATTGTTAAAATTTATTAGGTGATATGTTGTTTTCCCGTAGTTTCATGTACGCGTAACATATAAGTTTTACTTTTAGGGGCATACTGTACATTCATCACCATATATCCAAATTGGTAATCTATATTTTATATATATTTCTTTAATATATGGACATACATTACATTACTGTATGAGCAATAACTCCAATGTCAAGAATTATTAAATTGTTACTAACCAGTCATGAAATATGTATTTTATCTCAGCGACAAACTTTATACAAACGGTAATACTAACCCCTTACTCTCAGGTTCCATGCTTGAGTTGTAAAATCCGATCGGTCATAAGAAGTTAATAAATAGTTTATGACAGCACGGCTTTGAGAGTACTGATAATTCAAATGTATTTGATTGGTTTGTATTAATGTGTTAGGTCTGATGCATTACAATTTCTATTGAAATAAAAAATTCAGAGGTTTTGCCTTTAGGATCATTAGGATCATACAGGATTGAATGGCAGTATTAACAATAAAACAATAAAATAATTGTTATTAACAATAAAATAATCATTGTTGGTAAATGTATGTGGTGTAACAGGAATAAAACAAATGCTGTACTGTTGCAAGACATGAAACCAGTCTCAGGTGGTAGATGAATTTTCTATAGTGTAGTGTAGCACAGTGTTGTAGTTATGTTTACTATATGATTCACTGACTTTTGTCGAATTGTACCTAGCTGTTCATTCATATTTCATTATGCCACTTTCACTCACAACTTGAGACACATTTTCCCTACCTGAGATGTATTGGGTTTAGTCCGAATGTAGAGATCCCATGGTACTTATCAACAGTTACTAACCCTTCTCTTAGAGATCTATTCATAAGTAATCAGCTTCATCTGTTCTCCAGGAGGAGGCATGTGTTTCCTGTGATGTTGAGACTGCTTCGTGACTACATGCCTAAGCTGCAAACCCACTCCCTGCCCATGTGCACTGTTTTTACCTGTGGCAGCGCTGAGCTGATCTGTCTCTGGAGCGCATCCCTCTCGTGAAGCGCCTCCTGAAGCTTGGCCTGTGACTGTACCAGAGCATCTCGGGTCTCGCGTAACGACTCCAGCAGCTTGTCTCGCTCGTCCAGCATGTTCACCATCAGCTGCTCGAAATTGGACTCCCCGTCCGAGCCATTCTGAGAACCTCGCTGGGAACTCGTCGAGTCTCCCTCGTTGATGGTGGGCATCACTTCACACATCATTTTTGCCAACCTTTTTCCAAAAAAAGCCCGCTTGCGAAGTCTTGGTGGAAGAGTTTCCTCGGTGAGTTAGACAAGGTGATGCTTTGGTTTAGACAATCAGTGCTTGGGATCACTCACTGAAGATGCCTGAACCTTCGCATGAGTCTGCAAAATAAAGGCAACCATACTGCAACTGGACTTTGTTTAAAAACCATGCCTTTCTCTACACTACACTACTCTATACTTGACCTTTTAGTCATTGCATGGGTGTAGGCTTTCTCCACTCTGACACTCTCCACCTTGACTCCAGAGCGCCGTGGCATTTTTGACGGACAGATCACTTACGTCAGCGCATCTGCCTGCATGCTTCAGCCGGTTCACAATCGTGCTGATTTAACGCCCACCAGTTGCAGTGATTATCGCGGTTATCGTGTCCATCGCATCCTCCAGATCTCTTTGCCATCTGCCATCCGCCACAAGCCAACTCCTCCTCCTCCTCTTCTTCTTCTTCTTCTTCTACCTCCTCCTCCTCCTCCAAGCGCGCAGGAACGCAGCTGATCCGCTATCTCCAATAGAATAAACGCATAGCCTGGATTCATCCGCGATAACGCAGACGCTCTAAAGCAGACAGCCGAGATTTAAACGCCATCGTGTGCACGCCTGAGTGAAGAGCTCGTGCATGTCCGTCCGCGATCGCTCCTAAAAAAACACCCGGCGTGTTCCTCTCGCATCAGCACCACGCGCGCGCTCTGCCTGTCATGCACACTGTGGCTGTCAGGACTGGGGACTGAAATAGCGCTCCGTACAGCGCCCCCTGCCGGAAGCCTTCTGATCCTCAACCGCGCATCATTTCTCCTGTAACCTAAATAACAGTATATATTTTTTAAATATATTTATATATTTATATCAGGGGCGTGGCGTGAGACACCGGTGTCTCTATACTGGCTCCTGTGCTCGAAATAAGCATTGCATTTTCCCCTGTCTTGCTTCAAGTCACATGACCGACGGATATATTAGTCATGTGCATGAATCATTTGTTATACGTGATCAAAGGCATTGTATGTCAGCAAATGTGATACAGCTGTCTGAAGTCAGGGTAGTAATTGAGTTATGTGGTAAAAGGAAGATTGAAAATTTTTTCTGATCTGTTAAATCTAATGAATTAGACATGATACAGAGCATTTTAAAGTTTAAAAAGTTTTTAAATGCACGCGTTGGAATTACATTCATTACTTTGTTGGTTTATTCAAGATGTCGTGATGTATTTTTCTTCTTAGAAACTTATTTCTTATTGTTGCAGTTGTATTTAATTTTATTTATATTATTTAAAAAAACGTTTTTTTGGTTCCTATTATTGCCCTGTAATCGAACACTTCTTCATTTATGTAAGGTGCTGCGATTTATATTTTCTCCTTTATTATTATTATTATTAATTTATTTTTGTTTTATTTCATTATTTCATTTCATTTTTTTATTTTCTTTTAATGTAATGTAATGTAATTTAATTATATTATATATGATTTAATTTTTATTTTATTTGATGTTTATTCCACTTTTATTTTATTTTATTTTATTTTATTTTATTTAGTTTATTATATATTCTTTTATGAATTTAATTTTATTTAAATTAATGTTATTTCATTTTATTATATTTTTTATTTTATCTTATGGCCTATTATTGGCAACTCCTTTGTTTATTCAAGATTTATATTTTCTTCTTTATTATTTTTATTGTTTTAATTTTATTGATTTTTTTATTATATTTAATTTACTTGTGTTTTATTTTACTTAATTTGATTATATTTAAATTTTTCCATTTTATTTCATTTTTATGTAATTTAATTTGATTTCATTTCATTTTATTGTCCTATAATCGGCCACTCCTTTAAGCGGTAGTTTCTTGTACGAACACATCTGAGATGACGTCATCCAAGGGCCATCTTGACCTTGGTCAGGAAGAACAGTCGCGGATTGGTTGCTTCAGCTCGGACGTAGAGCGCGATCCAATCCCCGTCGCGCGAGATTTCCGATGTCTCGCGTGAAAGTACGTGCGCGGAAAGGTTAGTTCCATGATGGCTGAAGATCCCGGAGGAGCTTATTTCAATTTCTCTCTCACTTTTCTCTGTTTTTCGTTACCTCTGCTGGAAACATGGCAGGGCACGCAATCACGGTAGAAAGTCACAGACTCGCGACGTTGCCATGCCCAAGAAAGGGAACAGAAAACGGCTGAAATTTCGAGCCGACGATGTTTGCTCGGAGTCAGGTATTAGAGTTAGCACTCAGTGTTAGCCGGCTGTCTGTTTGCCCGCAAAACCCTTACAAACGCGGATAATGTATGTTAAACTGGAACTTATTTAACGAATCACCTTGTAGTTAATGCGTTATGGAAGGGTTGCTTGATGTTTTGTGAGTGTATAACAAAAGTATAACCTGGTTAGGCTACACAGTTTGAATTGTTGCAGATATGGGAATGTAACTTCCGGTCTGTCTTGTCATGTCGCTTTGATTGCAGTAACGGTGGCTGACTATGCCAACGCCGATCCTGCCATCGTCAAGTCGGGAAGACTAAAAAAAGCTGTTGCTAATGCGTTTGAAAAAAAGGGTAAGCCATAGGCCAGATAAAGAAGTCTGAATATGAGTGTGGACTACTGGGATCAATAAAACTGTGTACAGTGAAGAGCAGAATGAAGCTTTCAATGAGTCATTCACTACTTCTCACTGACTCACTGATTCATTCTGTTGAATTCAGTTATTAGCAAGTTATTAGGTTGCATACTGCATCTCTCTCTCTATATGGCCTTGCACCTTCAGGGTTTATGGTTCTGTTCCTACCTCTGGTCTGTGTGTGTGTAGTTTGCATCGTCTCCATCTTCCCACAAGCGTTGTCTGTGCTTATGGGAAGAAGTGCTAATGAATGAATATAGCTTGAAGTATGCAACCTCATACTTCAATCAGTATCACTCTGTAGAAATATGTGACTGAATTATTGGTGATAATAAATGACTTATTAAATGAAACATGTATATAAATTTTATATGAAAAATATATAAAAGTTAAGTTCAGCCTTTATTCATCACATATACATTCTTTACTTTTGGCATATTCGGAATATGTTTTATTAGCCTGGAGTCTATTATATGGCGCCCCTGGAGTAGACAGGGTCAAAGCTCAAAGACCCAGAAGCAGCAACCTGGCAGAGCTGGGGCTCAAACCTTCAAATCAATAGCTCAGAGCCTTGAACACACTCAGCCACCACCGCCCTAAAAAATATATATATATATGAAATAATGTATTATATTTTATAATATGTTACATAATATATAAAAAATATACAATATAAAATATTGTTTAACATCTCTCCTTCAGTGAAGCTTCTTTGTGGGCTGGAGGCTTCACAAGGTCCTGTACAAGAAGTCCTGTCGTCAACAGCCGACGAGGCTAAAGATGTGAACGACAGCAGTGAAGAGCTGGACTCTGAGGAAGGTGACGGAGAATGCAGAGGGTCACGTAAGAAGAAGAACAAGAGACGCAAAGGTAACAGGGCTCTCATAACTGCCACTAGGCATGACTTGCAGTCTATAAACATAAACACTGCATATAAAAAAGGGAAGGAACAGTAAACAGGTTCTGTAGAGTAAACAGCATGATTAATGGCATATTGCCTCCGGCTTTAAACAACCCTAAGAGAGCTTGTGTCCTGAAATTGACTACATTTATCAATATCAGAAACGTTTTTAAAAATTCATCAGGTGTTGTAAAACTAATAAACTGCAACGTTTGAAGCTGTTTGTTAAGTTGATGTGCAGATGTAGTTGTAGTTGACTTTTAATCTTTGGGTCTGTTATAGAAAATGGTGAAGGTGTAGATGGGGAAGAGTATCCGATTGACATATGGCATGTTCTTGCTGCCTACATCCGGCCTGAAGACGTCTGCAGGTTTGCACTGATCTGCAAGAATGCCTGGACAGTCACGTGCACTGCAGCATTTTGGACGAGACTGTATAAGAGGTGGGACAATTAAAGCAGGTTTTCTTTGTCCATCATATACTGTACGTTATACGGCATGATCTTTGAAGACCTTAATGTGTACCAGCAGTTCTAGTAAAGCTGTTTATAGACAGTATAGCAACAGAGGCAGACGGAGTAGCAACTCATAAAGCATATAGAGAATGAATTTCTATTCATAGAATAGAATTTCATGTGGAATGTCAGTTTAGTTTTTTTAGCAGGTGTGAGTGAAATTTTATTTAACGATCACTAAGTGGAAATATTTTCTCTGATATACAGTATATGAAATAATATGTAATAAAATAAAACAGCCAAAATAAAATACCTTATAATTCCTCAAATTGTTCTTTTTTTAAAAAGGTATAATTTAAGTGAAATGTATAGTTAGGGTTTTTTTTTTCTCTCAAGAAAATGACAACACATCAAAATAATAAAAAGGATACAGTGTTTGCAGATCTTGGACAATACAAAGAAAACAACTCTTAAACGATATGGCACTAATGTTTTAAATCTGGAATGGTCATAAAACAATGTATCCGTGTAACCCTGATTGGCCATCATACCTTCCATGCATCTTGGCATGTCTTCAGCCAGTCCTTCACATTGCTGGTGTGTAAGTTCATGCCACTCTTTGTGCAAAAAGTTCAAGCAGCTCAGCTTTGTTTGATGTCTTTTGACCATCCGTCTTCCTCTTAATCGCATTCCAGAGGCTTTCAGTTGGGTTCAGAATTGGGCTGACCCTGATCTGGCGGTCCTCCATCCACACCTTGATTGACGTGGCTGTGTGGCATGCCTGATTTCCCCCAACATTTCTGTGGTCTTCTCCTGTGGAGAAATAAAAATCCTCAGAGTTGGGGGAACATGTTTGGAGCAGAAAGAAGCGAATGTTCTTCCAGGATTACCTTGTATGTAGCTCGAGTCATGTGTCCTTCGCAAAGACAAATCTGCCTGACTCCCCCCAACATTTCTGTGGTCTTCTACAAACCTCAGCCTAGCATTTCTTTGCTTCTTATTGAGGAAATGCTCTTTTTTCTGGCTTTGCATGACTTCAGCCTCGCCTCTAGAAGCTGGTTTCAAACTGTCTTCACCATGCTCTTTAACCCCACCTTCAGTTTGCCACCTTTTCAATTGCTGTCATCCTACGTTTGAGTGGCATTCAAATGAGTTTGTGGGCATTCCCTGTCAGTAGAGATGTCTTTTCATCCTCTGGCAATCTGTAGCTCTGTTGTCCCCAGAGTAAACTGTTTGACTTTGTTCTTGTGTACTACTATCTTTTAAGTTTTATGGATGGAAACAACCTGATAATCGTTCTATCCCTGTGCCAGTAAAGCCAGGAGCTTTACTGGCACAGGGATAGAAAATAATGAGCCCTTATTTTCCTCACTGAACCCTTTGCCAATTCTTGATGTGCTCAAGGGTTAGTTTTCAAATTTCAGTTACCTTTGAGGTACTACTCAACTGTAATGACAATTCTGTAAATGACATCATGTCCTTGTCATGCTGTATTGTCGTCTATAACCAGAGACTGTCAATGGCAAATGGTTGCACATTTTAGACTTTTGGGAAGTGGCCTGACAATGTTGAGTTTGCTCAATTATTTTGAAAGTGTACCATAACTTGGAGTCTAGACTGCTCAGTGCAGAATCAGTTATATGTTCACAACAAACTCTTTAACTGCCTATGTCATGATTACAGTACCTCACTGTGATTGCTAGAGGCAAAACAATAGGAACTTGGGGGGGGGGGGATCAGCTACCGAAAATGTTATCTTGCTGTGTTGTTACATGCTAGAATCAAACAAAGTCATTTTTAACTTCAAGTTTTATCACATACCAGGTTTTACTACCCTTTAACTGCTTTTACAACCTTGGCTAAATGTGACCAGACAAAAGGATTGAACAATGGCAATCAAAAATGCAGGTGTTTGTAGCACACACTTCATATCAGGTAAGGATAAATATGGTATTGTTTTTTTATAGGCGTGGATTGGCAAGGTCAAACATCTAACGTTAATCGGAAATTAGGGAACTAGGTGGAGTCACATTAGGTGATTTTCTTGTAACTTCCCTGAGCAGCGATGTGTGTCGTATTGCCCTGTTGCTAAATTTTGTATCAAGTACTAATAGGTGGGTTAAAGCTTCCAACATTACTGTAAAATTTGTGCATTTTGTGCCTTAATTTACCAAAAGTGCTAAGTAAAATAAACAAGCAGTGGAGATTTGCCTGAAGGAAAGTGTATAAGTGAAGTGTTTAATTCTTTAGATGCCATACTCAATGGTCATACTCAAACCGTGAAATACAATCGATGAGTTGTAGTTTCACAGACGCAGAATTATCGGTTTCTAGTAGGATAATCATTTTACTCTGTCTTTGCACTGAGTTGGTGTGTATGAGTCACCATTGTTTAGGGAACTGTGTAATTGCACATATTTAGATAATTCATATTTTATTTAAACAGTGTTGAAATACAAACCAGCAAAACATGCGATCCAGCCTAATGTAATGTGCTCAGGGAATTCTGTTCCGTCCAGCTAGGCTCCGTCCACGAAAACCATTAATGCGTTTACTAACGCATGACGTTTCCTTTCTTAATAATCCTCGAGCCATAAATCAGACAGAAATTATTTTTAAATAATTAAAATATATTTCATGATAATATATGGATTGTGATGGTTCTTTATTTAAATCCTATTCATCCACTAGTCTTTCATGATGTAGCACATTCCTCACAAACTGCATTTCTTGTTTGCACATTGCTCATTTGAACATAAAATGAGGACTGACTTGCACGTCAGGCCATAGACGATCACCCTGCTATCATATCATCTCTTATCATTTCATACTCCCTGATTCTTATCATACTGCTGCTGTCATACCCGCACCATATTTTTACACTTCTATGCTTTCATATTTTTTTATACTTGACAGTTTACATTTTGTAAATTCTATTTTTTTTTTTTTTTAAATAAAAAAATAAATTTTATTTTGTAAGTTTACTGTAATTTCCAGTTTAAAATTTTTATTTCATAGCAAACTCTTTAATGTAATTAGGGGAGTATTTTTTTATTTTTTTAAATTAATTTGTTGTGTAGTTTTTCTAATTTTAAATCAAAGACAGTCCTATAAGCATTTCACTGCATATCATACAGTGTATGGTTGCGTATGTGACAGAATTAGAATTTGAAAGGTTTAGTCATGTGGCCTTCAGTGTGATAGAGAATATGATTTTTTCATTATTACGGTCAAGATTCAATTACAGTATTTGTTACATGTACCTAACAGCAAAGGTAATTGATTATTTTAAATATCTTAATCAGGAAGCTGAGATCATCAATAGATACAGCAGATAGGGTTAAGGGTCTTGCTTCAGGGTTCAACAGTGGCAATTGTGTGGCGCTGGCTCTTGAACCACCGACCTTCCAACCAGGAAGCCAGAGCCTTAAATGATTGACTCACCACTTAATTCTCTAATAATTCTCTTCTATTTACTCTCTCTCTCTCTCTCTCTCTCTCTCTCTCTCTCTCTTGCACACACTCTCTTTCAGACACTACAGTCTTGATGCAGACCTCCCTTCTCGCCTTCAACCTGACTCTCTTTTAAAGATGCGTTTTCTCCGTGCCCGTGTAATCCGCTCCCTCTTTCATCTCTACGAGCCGTTCAGCCTCCGAGTGTCCAAGACTCCACAGCTTCCCGATTCGACTCCAAACACACTACTGAATTCCAAGGTTAGTAACATAAATAATGCCACTGACGTCATGTGGTGGATGAGAAAGGTGTTTGTGTGGTGTGTTACCACGATAATTACAGGACGTGATTTTCTACATATGAAGCACAATTACTAGCTCTAAAATCCTGTTTGTGGATTTATGGTTTCTGAGAGAGATTAAAAAGTGTCTTTACTTTTTATTTACATTGTATGTCTTAAAGTTATTGTTTTTCTCCGCTTGCCTGGAGCCTGTACCCCTGTATTCCTGTTTGACATTACATCGCAAAGATAGCTCATCATGCAGTACAACTGTATTTTGCATAGTTCATGTGTGTACACACATTCATTCATACTGTGTGTGAGAGATTTAAAACAACAGCAACTATAAGCAACACGACTAACACTTAACAGTTAAGAACAAAGAAAAATGTCTGATCCAGTGCATTGTAAGCTTACTGTATATCTACTGCCTTGATAACATGCACATCGTTCAGTTCTTTTGTAAAATCGCTTCGCTTTAAGATAAGATTAACATAAGGATCATAAAAATATTTTACAGACGCAGAATTATCAACTATAAAATATCTTCTGTTTATATAATTCTCAGGGGAATATCGTCTAAACTCCCCCATATCATTTATTTATTTATTTATTTATTTATTTTTTACTTCTTGCCCTGGGAGCATGTGTCTCAAGTGTGAGGTGATTGCAAACAACCAATATTGGTAATTAAATACTTTTAATACAGTTTGTCGTAAATGTTTGTACACAATCACTAATGTTTCGCTGGCCAGATAGATGAATAGTTATTCCATCCATCGGTCCATCCATTGATACCATATAATGTATTAAAAAAAAGTTAAAACCTCCATGTGTTTTCTGGCTGGACCTGAAACTCGTGATTGGTTGGAGGTAAAAAAAAAAAAT
>JAQMYK010000016.1:15532996-15561998 GCA_030014345.1 Clarias buthupogon
GCGTCTTATTCAAATTGCTCTGTAAGGTTGGATGTTTGCTCTTTAACACTGGATGCACTGTTTCAACAAACAGCCAAGTCGCCTAAGCAGGATACTACAGGGGAAAAAAAATATTGCCAGCTGTGGAAAAATACACCCTTTCTGTACACTGCATGCTTTACGTTTATACATAATGGTTTCTCCTCTTCTCCCTTATTTGTAGTGTTTGCTGTTTTGGGTCAACAAAGTCTCTGGAACTAGAGCCGAGCCCATGTGGGAATTCAATTTCAAGTTTGAAAAGCAGGTATTTTTATGCCCTTTACTAACATGTCGCAAAGGTTCACGGTCACTCATGATTTATTAAATCAAGGCATTATTAGGATGTAGACCTTGGTGTTTAGTTGAGTACTGTTGGCTTTGCATCGCTTGCTGCAAACACATTGTCTCAAGCAGTATTCATGTTTTCTTTGCTGTTTTTTATTTTTCAGCCAGCCAAGGTGAAAAATGGCTCTCCTTGCAGTCTGGTGCTGCCCAGGCATTACAAGGACGTCAACACAAACCCAGACTCGGACTGCTACCTGCTGCGCGTCACCACTCTGAACTTCATCTTCACTTCTGTCGTCATGGGCATGACGCTCTCTCTGGTCAGTGATACGTTGTGCAGTTACGTTCGTTTGATGACCTGAAACGGACGCATTTTAAGGCTTTAATCAGGGGGGGGGGGGAGACACTATCTTTATTCAGCATCTCATTCAATTATTTTTTTTTTTATAAAAAAATTTAATAAACCTGCATGTAAACATTCTACATGTTAACTAAAACAGACCATCTGCGGGTTACTGTATAACTCTGTGGGTGTGTCTGTGTATGTACATACATACAGAGTTATATAGAAACTGTCTAGGTTGGCAGAGTCCGTGTCTATAATGGCCTCAGATTCCTCTTCTTAGCGAGGTCTTTTCGATTTGTAGCCCAGCCACCTCAAGGTTCGATGTTTTATACATACTGAGATGCTTTTCTGCGCACTATAGATGTACAGTAAGATAATGGAGACTTCCAAGCAGCTTGAATGGCTCTGGTTTACCCTTAATCCACTTATCTCCAAGGCATGTCCAACAGAACTGACACTCACTCACTCACTCACTCAGTAGTTAGTGTTGTTTGTTTGTTTTTTCCACTATTCTGTGTAAAACGTAGAGGTTGTGTGAAATTCCGCGGAGATCAGCAGTTTTTGAAATATTCAAACTAGCCAATGTAGTACCAACAACTGTGCCACTATAAAAGTCACAACCGTCACAGTTTCTCCTAATTCAGACGTTTGATGTAAACATAAAGTTCATTTTGTACAATTGCATGTGTTCCTAACGAAAAGGTGTGTGTGTGTGTGTGTGTGTGTGTGTGTGTGTGTGTGTGTGTGTGTGTGTGTGTGTGTGTGTGTATATACAGTGGAACCTTGGATTGCGAGCATAATTAGTTCCTGAAATTTTCCCATAAGAAATAATAGAAAGTCAAATTATTCGTTCCACAGCCCAAAAAAATAAATACATAAAAATAATTAACACAAAATATAAAGTAAAAATAAAACTAATTAATCTGCACTTTACCTAAAAAAAAAAAAAAGTAAAAATAAATCCAGACAGATAAGTGTTTCCGTGTGTGCGTGTGTGTGTGTGTGAAGCCCCTCTCCCCCTTCTCGTTTTACACAGTTACCCTTCCCCCACTCTTTTCACACACGCGCGTGCACACAACGAAAACACTGTTTTATCGGGAAAAATAAACCAGAAATCTCCCTAATGACACTCGTTTGAGCGACACACTAACGGTATCACTGCTGTAAAGTTAATATAAAACAAATTAACCTGCACTTTACCTTTGAAAAGAATCGCGACAGAGCAGTGTTTCTGTGTAGAGCAAAGAGAAAGTGTGTGTGTGTGTCTGTGAAGGCGAAAGTAGGAGGGGTGGGTGTGGTGTGGGTGTGGGGCACGGTGTCCAATGACGTGCGCGCACACAGACACAAAGGGCAGGCTGAGCCTTGAGCAGACAGAGAAAATGGATCTTTAACCTCTCTAATGAGACTTGCGTTTGCTTTACATGCGTGCTGTACACACACGCATACAGACACAAAATAAAATGTTTTACGCACACACACGTGGTCACAGTGTTATAGTAAACAGTACCAGCGTGCACGGATGTTGATTATACCAGTAAGAGTCGAGCACTAAGACCCAGCAGAGGAGACGATTACCCACAATTCCGCAGCACAAGAGAGAGAAAACCTTTGGCTCAGTTGTGACCATGTGACGCTCGGCGTTAAAAGAAGCGCATGCGTGATGCATGATACTCGGTATTCATAAACCTAGACTTGTTCGTTTTCCAAGACAGAATTTATTAAAAATCTTTGCTCGTCTTGTGAAACACTCGCAAACCGCGTTACTCGCAATCCGAGGTTTCACTGTGTATACAGTGCAAAGGTCAAGGTCATCAGAAGATCATTTGCACAGTGTTGCATAGCATTTAAAACAAAGGTATCCAGACCAATGTACATTTCAATGTGTTGATATTAAACTACAACGGATGTTTGGATCAAATCTGGACTTTTGATTGTACAGAGCACTCTTTATTTCTCTATATGATCCCTTGCAACCCTAATGCACTCATCCCAGCGTTTCACTAGTGCTTGAATAACATCAAGGTATAAACAAAAAAAACAAAAAAAAAACTTTCTCAGTACACTTGAACCTTAATTGGATTGTCAAATTCATGTCTGAAACACTGGACTCCCACAAACTCCTTTAATAGCCAAAACATGTGGAAATGGCTTGGAGAAAGTCAGGACTGTAACTCCCTGCCGAGTTACTATAACATGCTGTCCTATAAATTCTTCTTGGAAATAATCTGTTCAGTTTGAGAATATCTGCAAGAAATTAGTAAATGTCTTATGAATTCTGCTTTTATCTAAAACTCCTAAATGATATTTCCGTATGAATTCTAGCCAGACATCCTACCCCTTATGTTAATGGTATATCTGCTTCATCTCCCGATTCTTTTCCTTTAATATTCAGGTGTATACTGCTGCCGCACATTATTCTGCTTTTCTTGCATCTATATAAAAACATTAAGTGAACTGACATTATTCAATTTCTGCCTCTTTCAGTTTACCATTAACGTGAGCACAGACATGCGGCACCACCGGGTGCGCTTGGAGTTCCAGGATTCGCCCATACTCCGGGGGAAAAAGCTGCGAGGGGAGCAAGGCGTCCAGGTGGTGCTCGACCCTGTCCACAGCGTGCGTCTCATGGACTGGTGGCACCCTCAGTTCCCTATGCCGTCTTGCGCCTGACACTTTAGATTAGAAGATTAACGCGTGCTTCTATCATGAGTGATGATTATGGACTTTTTCTTTTCTGACAATTCAGCTTACTTGTTTTTGTGCATGATCGCAGCTAGGTTCATGGCATGATCTTGTGAGTTTCAGGGTTGACGTTGTTTTTTTTGTTTTTCTTTATTAGGCCCACAACACACTTCTCTGCACCATGTTATTACTAGTCAGATACCTGTTTCGGATTTCTGTACTTTAAAAAGGTGATTCCCAGCTCTTTCTGTCAGAGAATTACAATAACACCTGAGGACGCAGCGTGTTATATTTGCTTGTACATCACATTTCCTGCTCCACTCTAAATAGACACACACTGTTGTAAATGAAAGAATTTGGAGGAAAATAAAATATATCCAAACACGTAGATGTTTAAACCAACAATCTTCAAATGCGCCTTTTTAAATGATCCTCCAAGACTCGCAGATCTGCAGCACGCTCAGCAGAGGCGGTATTTCTGCTTCATGACAGATTTGTGTAAACTCAGAAATTAGCTATTAGCTTACATATTTAAGATAAGGTCAAGGTGGCAGTGGTTTAACTTCTAGGACCGTGTGTACAGTCGCAATCATGCATGCTTCACCAGTTAAATGATGTGTGGAAGGGTTGTATTGTACACAAGTTTTTCAGTTTGTTTTTACTGGCTCAGATACAGCTTTATTTCTTACGGTAATGTTTTTTTTTTTTCTTTCTTTTTTTTTCTAGCAAGCAATGCTTATTAAGTTTATTTTGCACAGGCTATAGAGTCTTTAGATTTGACTTTGTTTCGTCGACAGAAGAATGTGGGATGATTGATTTGAAATGTCTGTTGTAATAAATATTACAAGTTCCAACCCTTGACATGAGTGTTTCGTTTTGTTTGAGTAGAGAAGCAGCAGTGCTGACATCGTGCATGTGTGTGTTTTAAAGGAGTGTTATATAAACAGAAGGCATTAACAGGAAGTCAGATAAACTACAGAGTTAAGTAACGCTGACATTCACTCACTTATCATCTGTACCACTTTATCCTGTAAAAAGAGTTGTGGGGGCAATTTGGGAACGCCAATTAGCCTGATCTGCATGTCTTTGGATTGTGGGAGGTACTCCGAGCATGGGGAGAACAAGGAAACTCCATGCACACAGACCTGAGGTGAGAATCGAACCCGGATCCTGGAGGTGTGAGGTGAGAGTGCTAACCACTAATCCACAGTGCCACCTACTTTACAAGTTTTTTAATGCCTGTATATTTCCATTTTGATCTTTACACACTATTAGTATTTTTTGCGGTGGGGTCTTAAACTTACGGCGAAAAGTGGCTAATAACTTCTTAAGGTATATAAACGATACTGCCTACTGTCGGTATTGAAATGCATGTGCCCACTATGCAAGACAACTATGTTGTCTTTCTAGTCCAGGCGGATGATGGTGCAGGTGCTTGGGCCTGATCATCATCAATCAACTACCATGTCGCTATTAGTATATACAGGTGCATTTCAATAACTTAAAATATCATCAAAAAGTGAAACTCGTATTACACACAGACTGATATATTTAAAATATTTATTTTTATTTTGATGATTATAGGTAACTTACAGCTAATGAAAACCCAAAATTCAGTATCACTAAGATACGAATTAGAATATTACTTAAGACCAATAAAAAAAGATTTTTAACACAAAAATGTTGTGCCACCAAATAGCATGAACATGTACAGCACTCAGTACTTGTGTCGCATCATCCTCTTCATACTACCGCATAGATTCTCTAAGGGTTTAAGATTGGGCAAGTTTGCTGGCCAGCCAAGTACAGGGATACCATGCTCCTTAAACCAGGTCAGCAGAGGAAGGATGAAGTGCTTTAAAACTTCCTGGTAGATGGCTGCGCTGACCTTGAACCTGGACCAACACCAGCAGATGACATGGTTCCCCAAACCACCACTGACTGTACAAACTTTACACTGGACCTCAAGCAACTTGGATTCTGTGCCTCTGCTCTCTTCCTACAAACTTTGGGACCTTGATTTCCAAATGAAATGCAAAATTTACTTTCATCTGAAAAGAGGACTTTGGCCCACTGAGCAACATTCCAGTCCTTTTTGGTCTTAGCCCAGGTAAGATGCCGCTGACGTTGTCTCTGGTTCAAGAATAGCTTGACACAAGGAATGTGACAGCTGTAGCCCACATCCTGGATATGTCTATGCATGGTGGCTCTTAAAGCACTGACTCCAGCTGTAGTCCATTCCTTGTGAATCTTTCCCAAATTCTTGAATGGTCTTCGTTTCACAATCCTCTCAAAACTGTGGTTATTCCTGTTGCTTGTGCACTTTTTTCTACCACATTTTTTCCCATCTGTTCAACTTTCCATGCTTGGATTCAGCACTCTGTGAACAGCCAGCTATTTTAGCAATGACCTTTTGTGTCTTACCCCCTCCATGTACAGGGTGTCAATGATCGTCTTCTGGATTTACATGTCAAGTCAGCAGTGTTCCCCATGATTGTGTAGCCTACTGAATCAGAGTGAGACCATGTAAAGGCTCAGGAAACCTTTGCAGGTCTTCTGAGTTAATTAGGTGATTAGAGTGTGACAACATGATATACAGTATATTGAACTTTTTCACAATAGTCAAATTTTCTGGGATGCTGAATGTTGGGTTTTCATTAGATGTAAGCCATAATCATAAAATCATAAAATTTGAAATAAATAAATATAAGTATTTATAAGTAATATATACAATATACACTTTCTCTCTCTCTCTCTCTCTCTCTTATATATATATATATATTTAAAGAGAGAGATATAGAGTTTAGTGTGGATATGTTTTTGCCTATATATACTGTATATATATATATATATATATATATATATAGAGAGAGAGAGAGAGAGAGAGAGAGAGAGGGAGAAAGAGAGTATAGTGTCTATATGTTTTTGCCTAAATGATATAGAGTATATTGAACTTTTTCACAATAGTCAAATTTTATGGGATGCTGAATTTTGGTTTTCATTAGATGTAAGCTATAATCATAAAATAATCATAATTTTTTACTTGAAATATATCAGTCTGTGTGTAATATATACCTACAATATACTCTCTCTCTCTCTCTCTCTCTCTCTCTCTCTATATATATATATATATATATATATATATATATATATAGGCAAAAACATATGCACACATATGCATGTTTTTGCCTTTAACATATGTATATATATAGAGAGAGATAGAGAGTATAGTGTGCATATGTTTTTGCATATATATATATATATTAGTGTTTATATTTTATATTATACATTATATATAGACTAGTACTGTATATGTATATAGTCTTATGAAGTGTGTATATGTTTTTGGCTAAATTTATTGCAATACATTTAGTATTTTAGTATAAAAATATTTATCCAGGTTTTTCTTTTCTTGGAGTGTGTATACATTTTTTTTGACGTATACAGTATATATATGTTTTTTTTAAGAAATCTATTTAATGTGACACTTTATAGGTGGTGAATATTAAAGACCACCCTATAGACAGTCAGTACTTTAGGAATTCAACAAACATTTATTCTTGTCCTAGTGTTAGTTATGTAAATTAAATACCGCCGACTGAACGCGCACTTCACTCGGCTTGAGCGCGTACAAATCCATGTCTCGCCCCGCCCGGCTCGGCTCGCTCTCTGATTGGTCAGAGCAGCTGTCACTTTCCTGCGCTTGCAGGTGACCGACCTACAGCGAGCCACACCGACATCACGAAAACAAATAGCGGACCGCCGAGGAGTATGACGACTTGAAATATTCTTCAAAGAGAGAGAGAGAGAGAGAGAGAGAGCGATACGAAAATATAAAAAAAAATAAGAAGTCACACAGGGGACATTTTTTTTGCAGCAGTTTCAGTTCCAGGAACCGGAGGAGGAAGCGATACTCCCGTGGCTCTGACACTGCGCTACTGTCACCGAGCTGCGCGTGAAGAACAGCCGGGTGTTCACTTTGTACTTTCTGACCTTCAGCGGGTGAGTCGAGTTACTCCGCGTGCGCGCGCGTGCAGCGCGGATTTAATCAAAACCGCTCAGTGTTTAGACTCGTTTTAGCCTTTTATTTCAATGTCAGTATTTAGAAGTTTGTTGTGTTGGGATCGGCTTTAGGTCGCAGTCAAAGTCGGTGTCATATGTCACATCAGCCGTGTAGTGTTAAAGCAGAGGCGGAGGAGAAAAGAGAAGTTGTACTTGTTTTAACAAATACGTGTCACGCACTGTTTATGATCTATTTAAGTCATTAAAAACAAACAAACTAAGAAAAAAACTTTAGGTTAAACGTTTATTATCACTCCTTTTTGTTTTTGTGTTCAACGTCAAAGTTATTACTTAACAGTTTGCGCGTTTTTTTTTATCTCCTTTTTTAAATGTGAAGAGTGATACCGAATCATTCTCTCTCTCTCTCTCTCTCTCTCTCTCCGAGGCTGTGCGTGTCCCTATGTGCGTGTCTCTATGTGCGTGTCCATGTTTAGTTTGTCATGTGCGTTAGTATGCGATGCGCGTTCTGACCAATAGGAGGAGTCCGAGCGCTCGTGCGCGGCCAGGTTAGCCAATCACGGCGTAGTGTCAAGCTGAACGTGAAGCGCCAAGTTATTTTTGTCCGCCGGCTCTGCTCAACATATCCTGTGAAGAAGGGGAACACACACACACACACACACACCACTGCGAGACAGAATTTTCTTGAGTGTCTTTATTTATTCATTAATTTAGGTATGTGTGTTGTAAGAAAATGTTTTACAGTATTATATTATCAGGGATGTTCAGGAGATGATGAGGGAATGAAAACTGCCCCATGAGTGTCTTTACATGTCTCAAAGCTCTACTTAATCTACTTTAGGCCTGTCAATATTAACGCGTTAATTCATCTGATTAATCTAGAAATTTTAACGCATTACACAGATTGACCAAGTCCATATGACCAAGTTTGGCGCTAATGGCTTCCCATAATCACAGCGCTGTTACAGGGCTGTGTGTGATAATGGCATGTTTAATGCAGATACTTTGATGACTGAGAAAACATCACCCGGTGTGTTATAAGTTTCACTATAAAAAGCATCTAGATGGAAGTTTGGATAAAACCAAAGTCGAGCTAAAGCTGTAGGTTGTTGATTTTTGGTTGTAAGGATCCAGGTTCGAGCCCCACCATCGGTGTATTGCCAAACCCACACTACCCTGCCAATGCATGCAGTGCCAGTCCCATTCGAGAGATTTTAATTTAACATTAAATGTTAATGTTTAAGAAGTTATAAAACTGCATAATCTGTTTCCTATAACCAGTTTGTCCTGCATTTCTTGATACCGACATTGCACGTTTATAAGACAAGTAACCCTGTGGTATTTATTTATTTATTTTGTGAATAATCATGATTAATCACAGATTCTGACAGTGATTAACTAGATGCAAATTTTTAATTGATTGGAACCAAAATTCTGTTTGTTTAATTGTTTGGGCATTGGGCGGTGGATGGTGTTTGTGATTACCAGCTTTTATGCTATACTGTGGGCATGTCATCTTCTTCTTCTTTGTTGTGTAACGGTTTATCAGCCAATTATCAGCTTTTATGTTGTAAGTGTTACCCTGATTATCAGCGTTTATGTCATATGTGTTTCTCACCCCATGTAACAGTAAGCTGGGTCATCATCAAACTTATGTCATACTTTGTCATTTAAATTTAAATTTACATGTAGACTGCCCCACTTAGTCATGTCTAAATAATATATTAATAACATAATAATAATAACAAGTAATATAGAATCTCCAGATCCCGACCGCACAGAAAGTTAATCCAAACAATAATACAATAATAAAGTTAAAAATAAGTGTAATAAAGTCTATCTAGTGTGTTATCTAATAGTGGTAAAAGTATTTTGCTTATTAATAAATTGTTAGATTTTTAGTTTATCTGGAGATTGTTACAGCTATCCTGGCCAGATAGTCATTTTCCCGTTTGACAACGTTGTCATGGCAACTTTGACAGCGGCGAGAGGTTGAGAGAGGCTGCGACATGCGGCTATTTAAAAATTAGACAGTAAGCTAACAAGCGTTCACGTTCTGTCCTGTGGAAACATAAAAGCAAGACTTCTTCACGATGTCTTCTGTCAGAGTACATCGTATCCCCCGTGTAGTGAGGATGTCATGACGAAATTACGTATTTATGTATTTACGTATAAAAAGGTCAATGTCTTTGTCTAGGGAACACACTTTTTTGTGCCAAGGTTTAGGCAGATAATTGAATGCAGACTGTGCCATTTCTCAGACTAGGCTGCTGTGTATTTTGACTGTCTTACATGTGTCATCTTTTGCGTGTGTTATTTTAATGAAGATGCGTGACAAATGTTCTCGCAAAAGAGAGAGGGACACAGTCGCGATGCTCTCGTTTTCCATGCGCATCCACAGCACAGTGATATATAAAGAAATTCCAACTTTTCAGAATGTCTCAAGTTAAAATTTCTTCGAAAAACACCTGTATTCCAAGCTTAGGTAGATGCTTAGTTTCACAACAATTTGCAGGCAAACATTGCCATTTCTTTCTTTTTTTTGCACTTGGAAAGTATTTTGAATCTTTCTAACACTTGAATTTCAGTTGGTTAAAAGTTAGAGTTGTTTTGGTTTAAGCATCTGACTGCAGTCACTTTTCCACTAGATTTGAATGTATTCTTATAGACTACCTTATAAATGTGTAATAAGCAAGGTTATTAAAAATCATTTGCTAATCACCAGTCATTCTGGAGCTTTGACCTTGAATAGAAATCATATCCGCGCCTGAATATTAGGTTTGAGAAACCCTGCCCTAGAGGATAATGAAAATCTGCAATTAAGGTCAGCTTGTGGGAAATTGTGTAGGACAAAGGAAATGCAGTAAAAAAAAAATAGTTATTCATGTTGAGATGTTTTCATATACACTTCTAGATTTAATTTTCAGGTTTGGTTGTAATAGCCAACCTGTTTATATAACAACCTCTGGTTCTCAGATTATCTGTTTGTTTAATCCCGCATTTCCCTTTAGGTAGATATAGTATGGCTTTAAAGTGAATTTAGTAAAAATAATGCAAGCTGATAGCGGAGGATTCAGATGAAGCTTTGTTGTTGATCACAACACAACTGTCTTGTGAGGAGTCATGTGCTTAATTAATTCATTTTAGTTCTCCAGACTTCCTGAAGTAGTTTTTGGCTTTTTTTTTTTTTTACAAGATTTTGTTTATTAAGCGACACAGTAGCTCAAGCTATGAATCAATGAATTTAAAAACGATCTAACGTAAGACATGAACCAGTGAGAAACAGGTGCAGATGATTACAGATGATCAGGTGATTAGTATACTGGTGATGCTGGATGATGGAGTACTGAGCGGTTGGAACAGACGAGATAGGAAATAAGGTTACATAAATAAAAAAACATTTAAATGGTATCTTGAGGCACTTTGCAGTCTGTCACAGTAAAACATTTTATTCTCATTTCTTTAATTTAATCTACAGAATTAAATTTTATTCACTATGAAGAAATAAGGGGCGGCTTAAGACTGTTGCAAAGTACTAAATATTTTGCTCCATTTTCTTTTTAACAAAATAAATGCTTGAATCAGGGTACTTGCTTTCCATATTCAGATAATTGAATGAATTAAGGCAATAAAAAAAGAAACGTTTTTCTTTTGGGGCTAAATAATGACAACATACTTTTGAGTACAATATACTTTTTATTTTGGGTTTTGATTACAACACAGGATTAAATAAAGCATCAAAAATGCACATACTGTACAGCTGCTCCCATTATTAATTGTGTGGTGCGGCAAGTGGCAAAATGTGTTTTAGTTTGTAGAGCCCAAGGCCGCTCAACCTCCTGTTAGTGATGATGATTGACTACAATTCGGTACAATACAGTAGCTTCTCTGTGCCAAAGTCAAAAGTGTTTGACAGCCCTCATGTAATTGACCAGCACACAGTACAATGGAAAAGGATTGTACTGTGAGGAGGAGCTTAGTGCAGATCTGAGAAAAGGGATGGTTTGATTTACATAGCTCTCTTGGGCCTTGTTCAGACTGCCTGGCAAAAACTGATTTTTGGCATATCCAGATTAAAATCAGTTTGCAATAAGATTGCTGTCATGTAGTCTGAGCAGGAAAAAAATGTTGCCAATCTGACTTGAAGCAGAAGTGGTTTGAAATCAGATTGAAATCTGGTGTTTAAAGATATGTCTCATTCTGGTTGCTCTACACTTTCAAATCAGGTTTCAATCTGTCCATTGGGTCATTTACAACATGAAGTGGAAGTTCAAGGCCACACGAGACAACCTGGAACGCTGATATTCTCTGGTGCAATGGATAGGTTCTGTACTGTGACCTGAAGGGTAAAATGTGGAATCTCCATTCCTAGCCATCCTGTTTGACGTCACCCAACACGTGTCCTACAGATTACTCACACCTCCAGTGTCATTACCACAGCAACCAGTGCAGGTAGTTCGACAGTGTGCTGGATGTTGTCTGCCAGTCTGGCCAAATCAACTCTGATCGCTTTCAGATAACAGTCTGGACTGTCAATCCTAAAGATCAAATTTGCATGAAGTCTGAACAAGGCTTTGGGGCCATTATTAAACAATTTTTGATTTCAAAATCAATTCAGCATCATGTTTAGCTCATGGAATAATAAAAAAGGAAGGACTACCTCACAGATCTTCAGCATAATCTCAAATCATCCGCCAGACAGTTAAAACTTTGCCAAAATTGCGTATTCCATCAGAACAGTGAAGGTATCAGATTCCGTATTAGTAACACTTATCAGACTCACTCACTATTACACCAGTCAGACCAGAGATTAGCGACTGATTAAGTCATACAACTCAATCATTTCTGTCATCGCTCTTCCTCATTTACGACATTCCGCTGTCACTCACGTTACGTGTAACAAGGAAGCAGACCTAAACAAACTAGTCAGTTCACTTGATCGAGTTGGAGTAGTTCGCCGTTACTTTCGTGCCAGAAACCTGAGGGTAAAACTCTGTGTTTGGCGCCTAGATTTTATGGTAATTTACTTAATCTCTCACATGCGCCGTCACACTCTCAATCATGCACGCTAAAATAGTTTTTACGCTCACTCAAACTCTATTTCCACACACTCTCTCCTGCTCTTGCTCATATCACAACACTGTTGTTTACATTTACATTTACATTCCAGCCAGTCAGAGGCTAGAGAGGGGAGATTACCAGACAATCAGAATCTCGAGGGGGTACATTCTGACGTCCTGTTTCTGATTGGCGGTGTGCCCTCAATGAGCATGTGTCAAACCATTACCAAAAATTGGGAGCATAAATTTGTCCAAAATATCTTGGTATGTTTAAGCATTAAGAGTTCCTTTTACTGAAACTAAGGGGCCCAACTCAAAAAACAGCCTCCCACCAGTTCCAACATGACTATGCACCAGTGCACAAAGCAAGGTCCATAAAGACATGGATGAGTGAGTTTGGTGTGGAAGAATTTTACTGGCCTGACCTCAACTTGATAGAACACCTTTGTGTTTGTCACCTTTGTGCATTTGTGACCCTTTTATGTATAATTTCGAGCCCGTGTTGTAACCAGAAAACTCAAATAAATTAAAACTAGTATGGAAATCCTTGGGATTTTCTTTTATTAAAGAAGTATGTTGTACAATCATTCTGCCCCAGAGGAAGCCCAGTGCAAAACATTCATTCCTAGCCAAATATAGCTTGACATACGCTACCAGTCAAACGTTCTGACACCCCTTCTAATTCCATGGTCTTTCCTGATTTGTATTTCTTTCTGCATTGTAAACCAATGCTGAAGCCATCCAAAATATGCAATAATCCTTTGAACAGTTAATATTGTGATGCGTCTGCTACTTATGCTCTTTAAATCCTTCATAATGGCTCTAATCTAAGGTGCTGTTTGTTAATTGGTGATTTCTGAGGCTGGTAACTCTAAATGAACGTCTCCTCTTCAGCAGAGGTTAGTTTGTTGTTAGTACACTAAAGCCAGTCTCGTCATGGTGCTTGATGAGTTTTGAAAATGCAATTGACATTACTGTTCTTGCAATAACTATTCCAGAACAGCTGACTGTCGTGTCTTAAAATAACAACTGACTGTTGTTGTTGTTCTTACTTAATTACCCAATTCCATATGTGTTATTACAGTTTTGAAATCTTCAGTATTGTTTTGGAATGTAGAATATAAATCCAAACTTTGTGTCCAAGCTTTTAACTAATACTGTACATGTTTATGATGAAAGTCAAGTAAAATTCTGACTTTCTCAATGTCCCGTGTCGACTGGAATTTCTAATGCATGTACTGAGCTCATGACAGGGTTGATGGGTTCGAACGAAATGTGCAAGACATACAGTATGTAATAACGAAATTAGGGTGGTCAGAGAAAAGGTAATTACAGGATCATACCTGTGTACTTTCACATGTTTATTTAAGGGATAACGTTTCTTTGCAGTACTGAACTGCCCAGAGTGACTGCAACACCTTTGTGGTTGAACGCAAACCACACAAACTATGTTAATACTAAACACGAAACTTCTCACATCACATAACAGGTAACTTGCTTCCTTTTTTTTTTACAGTCTTAATGCAAAATCACTAGCATGATCTTTTTTTATAGCTTGTTTGATTACATTTACATTTACATTTAGTCATTTGGCAGACGCTCTTATCCAGAGCGACATACATTTTTTTTTTTTTTATCTCATTACACATCTGAGCAGTTGAGGGTTAAGGGCCTTGCTCAAGGGCCCAACAGTGGTAACTTGGTGGTTGTGGGGTTTTTGAACCTGGGATCTTCCGAACCGTAGTCCAATCCCTTAACCACTGAGCTACCCCTGGCCCTACTGAGCTACCCCTGGCCCTATGATTATGTTATTTAGATTAGATTTACCTCTTACAAATATATTTTAAAAAAAATACATAACTGGAAATGATTCTATTCTTATGGCTAGATAATGTTTTCTTTTTTTTCTTCTTTTTTTAGAAATATGCCAGTAGAATAAAACATGTCAAAATGTTTAAAAATGTTTATGCTTTATACACAATTGTGTAATATTTAATTTTATAATCTGTACAATTGTGAGTGGAATAAAAAAAATAAAAAAAATATAATATATTCATAACTGTCCAAAAGTCTTAGACATCCGTGTTTGTTTTTTTTTGACAAACATTGTTATTCATGTTTATTTTATGACTTCACTTTTAAGTCAGAATAAAAAAAACAACACTGATTTCTAAACATTAGTATTCCAGCAAAAACAATTACCTTACAGTAAAATATTCGTATGCAAGTATATTATGTAAAATATCACTTTGCAGACAAAAAAAAACAAAAACCAAAGCTTCTGGGTTTTGCATGCATGAAAAAAGAAGCAGGTGCGACAAAGTCCTCAGAAGGACTGTGGGTGGTTCTGCAGGATGTTCAGCAAACCTAAGCAGCTAATTTCCTTATAAAACTGCACGAAACTGCACCTGAGGCTGTATTATAAGCAAAGGGTTGTCACATCAGTTATTGCCTTTCTTTTATTAATTACTGTTTACTGCTTTTTGTAGTATTTTCTTTTTATGTAGAAACTTTTTTTCAGACAACTATGCTCTACATCAGTTATTCGTCTGTTCACTAGGCCTTTGCACAGAACTGTATATTTGTCTGTATTTCAGTTAATACAGTATGTTTTAGGTTGGAAGAAAATAACCTCTTCTTCCAAATGTCTGCAAAATAGATGTTCTGAAAATGTTTGATTATAATATTAACTTATGACAAACGTCTTACACGTTAGCCCTGTTGGTAACGTAGCCTTTTCCTGTAAATGTGCAACCTGTTTTTGGTTCCTCTGAGTTCTGAGCTAGTGGAGTGTAAAATGAAAGAGAGAGAGAGAGAGAGAGAGAGAGATGCAGGGTATCTAAGCAATCCTCAACAGCTTGTGACTTGTTGACTCTACTGTCAGTAACACCCTGCACATCCTCCGAGCAGCTAAATCCTCATTCCTTCCTCCTTCTCAGTCATGCAATAGACCACATTACACACACCAATCAGTATGTGCGGTTCATTTCCTCCACTTAGACTTTGCTTTAGGTGCGGTAATTATCAATCCAAGCCTAAACCTGCCCTTCTTGTTCCCTGCTGCAGTATCCTGTTTAATTTGTACCCCACATGTACATACTAATGCCAATGACTGAGCCACTTAGTCTGAGCAAACAGATCCTCTCATGGTCCACTGCCAACCTGCTGGCTTTGTTTTGGCATGGCTTACACCTGTAAAGGAGTCAAAAGGACGCCCTATATATCAATAAACACCAAAAGCTGTTCTTATTGGCTGTTGAAATTGGATTTCTACTGGTTAGTCCTCCTCTGGTGGTGTAACTTACTCCAATAATGTGCTTGGTTAAAGGGAAACACAGCCGTGTTGCTGTGTGTTTATGCTGGAGAGTTGCTTAAAGTCGATTGCATTATGCCTGACCATATGACTATGGGGAATTTTGCCTGTATAAGAAATAGGGTGAGGCTTCCTCTATGTCACCCATTTCATCACTCTTATTCTTTTCTAAGGAGTGATATATTTCAATCTGCTTTACATTCAACTCTAAAAGCATTTTTAACCAAAGCAAAACAACGTTTACAGTATACATATTGGGATTCGATCTCTTTCAAAAACATCAGACCGTGACACGGTCTGACATCTTCTGCATTGTTCTGCAGTCAGTACTGGTGCCAGCATTCCTCCACAAGTGTCTCCAGTCTTGTTAGATATACAGATACAAAAAGAGGTTGAGTGCTGATGCGTCCCCCAGGGTGCACATTGCCAAATGCGAATTTGTTGGATGGTGCCAAGTCTTAAGAAAAAGTTGGAGCTTAATTTATATACAGTATAAAAAAGTTAAGCTCGCAATATTACTCATCACATACATATTCATGTAGAGTGCCAATACTTTTGAATCCTGATCGTATTGCATGATGTGCATTCAGTGATATTTTTATTTGTATTTTTATTTGTTTTTGAATTGAGGGTTGCATTAAATATTCCAATCAAATCATCAGTCATTAGAAAGTTATTTCCCCTATTGTAAAAAAGAAAAAAAATCACAGACTTGGAGAACCACAGTGATTCAGGGGAAGTTGCATCTTTTCAGTACGCTAAAGTATGATAGAAGCAATCGCAACAGCATTTACTGACATACTTTTGTGTGCTTTAACCTCTTTATGTTCACAGGAGCTCTTCCTTTCTAGGAAATTAACACAGGGCACAGGGGTCGCTCAGGTCATCCCAAAATAAAGTGTTTATGCTTTAGCATAGTCAGACTTTTAGGACCTTGGATATTTTATTGTATATTTTATTTCTTGCGTCTGGAGTCTGAACACCAGCACAGGCCGTGTTTATGTCTGCTGCAGTTTGCAGACGTCACTGGGTCTTGTCTTGTCTGCTGACTAAATCTGCAAAGCATCTCTCCGTCTCTCTCTCTCTCTCTCTCTCTCTCTCTCTTAATGCCCAATATTGTGTAGGTTCCCCTTGTGCCACTGGGGCGACTTGTTCGTCCAGTGCATCCCATGGGTGCTCAATTGATCAAGGGAGTTTTGTAGCCGGGTCAGACTTTTGTTGGCGAGTTGTGCTTTTCTGTTATTATAATTTTTTAAATTATTACTAGTATTCATTTTTAGATGCATTGTACATCCCATTTTAGGGATGTAACAGTACACACATTCATGTTCATACCATCCGGTAGCAGACGTTCGGGTCAGTTCGTGCTGTGATCTGATTGATTTCAGTCCAGCTTTAACGAGTGCTGTGTGATTTTATTTATTAATTCAGTTAATTCAAACTAATTTCTAACAGACAGGATGTCACTGAGGACACGTAGCAAAAGATTTAAATATCAGAGTCCGTACAGGTTTGAAAAGTCAACAAGTTTATTTAAAAAAAAATAATACAGCATTACATCATAAGTGCTAGTTTTTGTTTGGGATTACGTCAGGTCTGACTGCCGTACATTCAGCAGACGAAGTGGGAAACTGGATCTGTTGTGTTAGGAAGGCAGATAGACATGCTAGGCAGCTGACTCAGGTGAGTTATGTATATTTGCTTTCTCAAACAGCAAACTATATAGTCACTGTTTTAAATTAAACAAATAAATATATTGTATTTCGCTTAATTATGAACTGAATGCATGTTAATTTATGTATTTTGATTAATCTAAAGGTAATACTTGTACTGTATATACAGTAGCACTCATTTAAATGTAAGACGGTTTACTCTGTTTATTTCCGATGATGTGCATAGCTGCGTTGATTAGAAGTTGATCTAGATCACTAGATGTTGTAGGTACTGTATGTACCTGTGTATGTAGTACTCCTGGATTCTGTACACATATATAATTTTTTTTAATGCTGCTGCTTATCAATGAATGCACCGCTGTCTTCTTTTCTTAATCAGAAGTGAATGTTCGTTCTTGTAGGGCTGCTTTCAGGTGACCAAACAGGTGAAAGTCCTATGGAGCAAGATCAGGACTATAGGGAGGATGCATTAACACAGTGTCGACAGTGTGGGCAGAAGTGGTTGAACATGCATTTTCAATCAAGGTCAAAATGCCCTTGGGTCGCAGTTCTCTGCGTTTAACCTTAAGTTTAGGCTTCAGCTCTTAATAATTCTCAGTAAGCATCTCACTGTAACGAACGCTGTTGATTGTTGAAACCTTTTCCTGATAATGTTCCAGTTTTCCAGTACTAGCCCTTAAGAATCCCAGAAAACTGTAAGCATCAAATTTCCAGCTGATGGTTGACTTATGAACTTTTTCTTGCTTGTCGATTGAGGATGTTTTCGTTCCACACTATGCCGTTTACACTCAGGCTCGCAGTGATGAATCCGTGTCTCGTCACCAGATTTAAAAAAATCTTTCACCTTCCTTAGAATGTCTTCATCCTTAGAGTTCATTTTGTTTGCAGATATCCAAACGCTTCTGTTCATGCTTTCTTTGGTGAGCTGTTTCGGCACCAGGTACACTCTCAGCCCACAAATTGAATCATTGCACGCGGCTCTTCTTCCACATATATCACAAGTGGGGCATCTATTTTTGTACCACAGTTACAAATAAACTGATTAACACATTCACACCTGCACAGCAGTGACTGAGGAGACAGGAGCCTTGAACGAAAGCGCTGATAAGACAACAGAAGTTTTAATATAACCAGAGTGCAGATGATTTTTTTTACCCACCCTCGTAATTTTAATTGCCCAGTGGAAACCAACTACATAAAGAACCAAATAGATGCTATACCCTTACGATTTTTTTCTTACTTTAAATTTAAAATAAAGCACTATGGCTACACAGGGTCTCTGTCTCTATGGGAATCTGTACTTTACCCCAGTGCTGCTGAATGCCTCATTGTGATTGGCCCTAATGCGTTCTGTTCAATATGATAACGGATTCTTCACAAAAACACGTTATTGTTGATATGGTGAAGTTTTCTTTGAAAAGGGTGTCCAGTTTCAGCATCTCAGAACAAACCGAGGTTTCTTAAAGGTTTTTAGAGATGGGAAATTTGTCAAGAAAGTGTGCCTTGTGGTTTCTCAGTAACATGACTAGCTGTATTTTGTGTGTGTGTGTGTGTTTGGGGCTGAGTGGGTGAGTGTGTGTGTTATTAACTTCGGGGGAAGAGGTTGACATGGGAATGAAATAACAGGAAATAACTTGTTTCACCCACTTTGCAGAACATTTAAATTGTTGTTGTGTAACACATTAATAAAAACTATTAATTTGCTATGGTTTCCGAGAAGCAAAATAGGTGGCATATTTCAGGTGGCAATAGTAAAACTCGGTCGCTTTGGGTTGCACCAGGCCACCCCCTCACTGATCATTTTTCTGTAACATTACCCTAGTTTTTTTTTTTTTTCTTCTTTTTTTTTGCTTGCTTACTACAAATTTAGCTACAGTAGGTAGATTGTCGTACTTCAGGGTTAAATTTCATTGGCATTAGATGACAGTACCCTAGTCAGTTGCTTGCCTAATGGGCTAGCTAATGATTCTTTTGAATCTATGGTTGATTTTATTTGTTGATTTGTTCACTCCTTTGTTAAAATAACCTTTATAGTTTGTAGTGTAGAATACTTGTACAGAATTCTGCTGCATAACTCATGATTCGCACCTATTTATTTAGGCTACCAGCAAATAACTGGACAAATTATCTCACTGAGAGGATGTTAATCATAATTATCTTCAACTAGGAAATGCAAAAATTCCCCTTCCTATTAGTGCTGCACAATTAATTGCATAAACATGTAAATCTAAACAATTGTTTAATCAATGGTTTGTCAATAATTGAATTTTTTGTTTGTTTGTTTTCCTTTTTAGCTTTTGAATTGATGAGCAAATTTTGGCAAACATCCTTTTGTTGAGATTGTTTGACCAAGTTGCTGTTAATAATGGGCAGGAGTAGTTCAGGTGTAGTTCACTGTTTTAAAAGGTCCCAGGTTCAAACCCCAGCATCACCAAGTTGCTGCTGTTGGGCCCTTGAGTGAGACCCTTAACCCTCAACAAAGTAAATCGCTCTGGATAAGGGCATCTGCCCAATGGCAGAAATATAAATAGTATTAGCCAAGACAAAAACAGTATGTCTCCTACATGGAAATGTTTGAGTTACGAACTTTCGAAGATGTTCCTTGTTCGAAAATATTCTTCATGTTCAATTGCAGAAGTTAGATCACATGTCCAGTGTACATTGTCACATGCGTGAAATGTACATCCTCTGCAAGTGCAGTAGGAGCCCAGGATGTCGGGAAGCAAGCGTAAAAGCAGCTGCGATGAATGTGGAACTGCTAAAAAGCGCCAGGCAATAGCAATGGAAACAAAAGTGAAAATAATTGAGAGAATGGCTCGTTCTTCTAACACGTATCGTTCAACCATCGGCCTGATTCTAAAGAACATTTTACCCTAATATACTGTGTATAGCCAATTGTGTTGATATCCTAGTACCTAGACAGTGTTTGTTGGATTCCCGACTCACGAATGAGCTCTTGGAATGGAACTCGGTCGTATGTACTGTAGGGGACTTCTGGTACTTTTGAGTACAAAATGGCACATCTAAATAGCTCCATATTGCAGTTGAAATCGCAGTATGTCAAAATACATAATCTTTTTGATCAAATTGTACAGCCCTACTTGAAGTTCTTTGGACAGAATACTGAACAGAATACTATATAACATTTGTGTGTTTTAAATCTGAATTTTTGGTGAGGACAATATACATCACAAATCAAGTTAACTGGCTAGATTATTCCTGGCAGAAGATTAACATGTTTTTTTTCCTCCGAGCTTTGTTGCTAAAATGCACAGACATAAAAAATGACCCCATTTGAATTTACAACTTCACTTCTCACTTTCAGTGGTAACTCGACTGCAGCACTTATCTCAAGAGGGTGAAGAATTCCACCTACTGTACCTACACAGCCTCCTTTGAATTTAGAACCTTGTGTACATTTAATACCACAGTTCAGTTGAATGCAAAAGATTTTTCCCCTTTCCTACCACAAGTAATAACTCATTTAAAACATTCAAGTTCAAATATTATTAACAAACAAAAAGTTAAACTATCATTTTTTGAATGTGGTATAAATATGAAAATTTTGCTGGTCTTTTTAATTTCTGTAAAAGAGTAACATTTCTTTTAATTTTAGTTCTTTAGTTCTTGCTTGTTGCTGATTTTAAAACTCTTAATTTTCCTTTCATTTTCATATCTGTTAATGGCCATATTTTGTGTTTTAGATCATGTGACAGCTTTTTTTTCCTGATTCCACTGACTGTTAAGTTGTTAACTGCGTAAGAGGTTTAAATTCGATTGAACTTTTAATCCCTTTAATAAGACCAATAGTAAATACATTTGGCAGTTTGTAATTTGACACGAGAGCGGGCCATCAATCATTTGACGTTGAGCCAATGAAGATAACTGCTTAGGGAGTGAATCGCTGCATTATTTAAGGAATGCTATGAAGCAGAGATTCTGTTCTGTAAGTAAAAAAATATATAGTTTTTTTTTTCAATCAGTTTTTCAGCAAACGAAAAGGGTAACAAATGCTTTTATTTAACTGTATATGGCACATGTTAGCTTATAATCTCAGACTCCATCTCCAAAAGAAATCTGTCAACTCGCTCTTCTCCTCCAGCGCTCCGGCTTTCACCCGTGTTAAAACATCATAGCAATGTCGCTCAGCCTGTTTTTGTGGTGGTTTCCTCCCCATCGCATACCATCCTTGGTGAATTACAGCGTATAATCTGTCACTCTGATAAGAGTAATGACATGGCAAATATAAAAGGAAGCACATTAATTTTGCATTGGAAACTGGAATGAAACAGAAGCTCATCGTGCTTGTGTATGCGAGTGGGGCCCTGAAATATTCTGTGTGCTTCTCCTTGTCTCCTCTGGCCATTGTTAGGAACACAACAGCCCCTTGGTCATATCCAAGGCCTCCCACACAGAAGCCGACGAGTCTTCCTTTGCATCACAACCGTACTGTAAATACATTGTTGTCTCAATTTAGAGCGCTGAAACGGCCTCGGTGTGTGCAAACACAAGGCCCGTTCTGTTCCGGCCGGTAGTGTTGGACCCTTTTTTCTGTGTTGATTTGCATTTACGTAAAACTCTTTCTGTGCATATATGCCTGAGTCAGGTCAAAGGCTGCAGGGAGGTCAGGGGGAATGAATGGAAATGCAAGGTGGCTAGCCTTTTAACAGCTTCCCACTCAGCTTCTTAACAAAGGGGGAAAAAAACAAAAACAAAGCTTTACCCACAAAACAGTTGCCCACTGAACAGAACCAAAAGGCGAGAAGTACATTGCTTGTAAGGCTGTCATTGCTGCCAAAGCTGCTTTAACCCAGTATAAAAGTGATGGGTCTGAATACTTATGAACATGGGATATTTCAGTGTTTAATTTTTAATAAATCAACAAAATACTATAAACACATTTTTTTTTCTTTGTCGCTCTGGAGCATGATGAGGGAAAAAATTATTAGCATACGTATGAAACATAAAATATGGGGTAAAGGGTCTGAAAACGTTTTGTCTGCATATGTGTAACTTACTGTCCATCTGTTTTCATCTCTTATCATCATCTGTTATCAGTTATGTACTGGGCAGTAATTTTCATGCCAAAAAAACAATTAGGGATAGGGTTATCCTCCTTTAACGATACACCTGCACAAAATTTAGGGGCGTGGAGACTATCCCAGGGGACTCTGGGCATACTGTAAGGGCTGTGTTCACCCTGAACGGGTTGATAATCCATCACAGGGCACACAAGCACACACTCACTCACACACTTTGGAATTTGGAAATGCCAGTCAGCCTAATTAATCTGCATGTCTTTGGACTGTGGGAGGAAACCGGAGTACCCTGAGGAAACCCACCAACCACGGAAAGAACGTGAAAACTCCACGCACAGACCCAAGACGGAAATCAAACCCTCGGCCCTGCAGGTGCGAGGCCACAGTGATAACCACTACGCCACTGTGCTGCCCTGTGTAATCCAAAAATTGCAAGGAGTGTGCCACAAGGTTTAATATTTAAAACAAGATGTACTTCATGCTCACCATATATTTGAAGTGATCGATTACAATATCTCATCCTCTGACCTACCCAACCACAGCTGTTTCTTTTTTTTTCTGAAATATCAATAATATTAGGCATAGCTTGAAGGTTGAATTCATTGTACTCTTCTTGTCTTCGCGGTGGCTAGCAAATCAACTAGGTGCATACTGCCCCCTGCTGTATCGGAGTGTTTCTGATGCATCCAGTTCCTGCGCAAATTTGTATTGTTACCCAGTTGCAAAATGCAAGCTGAAGCTATGTTGCTCTATATTTATTCTGTCTATTTTAGCTTTGTAGCCTTTTTTGCCGGATCAGAGAAGAAATTGTGGTAGTTTTGTTCTGAACTAAGAGGTTGAGCTAGCGCTTGTGTGACCTCTGAGCTGCACCCAACCTCAGGGAAAATGCCTACGTACTAACACCCTGTGGAATTACAACAGAGAAGCAAAGAGTTTTTGCTCTTTCACCTGGTATTTTCACCTGGCAGTTACACTAATGTGCTTCATTACTGGTCTTTTCTTTTAACAGTAGGATAATGCTTCTGTCATTTTGAGAGGACATTAGTAGATATTCTTAAAGTGAACACTTAAGCTGCTCCTCAAGCAGCATATGCCAGTGGTATTTAGTGTGAATTATGCAGGCTGTAACACAGAAGTGAAATCTCTCTGAAATGTGCATTAATTTGCCGCTCACAGCCGTAGATTAGAAATAAATGCAGCACAACCCCATGTTACAAAAATAATTTTCACAAGTATTGCATTTTTTCTAATAGAAATGCCAATATTTTACATCCAGTACCTGTATATGCTCTTTAATTAATTTCAGACTATAATCTATAAACATTGCTGTCTCTATGAAAGGTTGCATGCAACGTTGACTTATGCTGCATTCAGATGAAAATGCAAAACTAACTTTGTATAGACTTGTGTGATATAGAATTTCTCCGCTTGCAGTTTTTACTTTTACTTCCAATAGTTTACAATATACACTACAATTACTTAATAATAAAATTATAAATAATAAAAAATGTATACTTTTAATACTTAAGTACAGTTAATATCATACTGTATACTTCAAAACTTTTACGAAAGTAACATTGTAAAAGGTGACTTTAACTTCTACTTCTAGTCATTTTATGATTAAATAGTTAAATGGTTTCATTATCCAGACTCAGAAAAGGAAAATGAGAAGGTCAGGTTTAAGGTGACTCTGATAGGATGTTACAATATAGATATTGGAGTCTGAAACTATGGTACTAAGCTTAAAAAAAATCTAATCAAATAAAATACATTTAACTGAGCTGCAAGTAAAAGGAAGATCCAAAAAATCGATTTCCATGTAATCAGTTTACAAAACAGTGATTTAATGTCCACTAGGCTGGTAGTATAATAATAATAATAATAATAATAATAATATTTTTTCAATCTGATTGAAATGCAGTTAAGAATCAACCTTAAAAAGTAGGCTACTTAAAAATAAAAGTACAAATAAAAGTATCAAATATCAGAAAATGACTTTGGTAGAAGTTAAAGTCACCTTTTACAATGTTACTTTAGTAAAAGTTTCTAAGTATACAGTATGATATTTACTGTACTACTGTACTGTATTAAAAGTAATTTTTATTATTATTTATTATTTTATTATTAAGTAATTGTATTATATATTGTAAACTATTGGAAGTAAAAGTAAAAAGTTAGAATTTTGATTATGATCTTTATTGTGAGTTCCTTTTTAAAAAACAATATATATATATATAGAGAGAGCTGATTGGTCGAGCTCTCTCAGAGGGGAGGGATGAGAGGTACTTTGTGCTCCCACATTAATCACGGCTCTACAGCCAATCAGGGGCGTCTGTGAGCTCGTGCACGCTGAGGGAGCGGATAGCGCTGTCCTCCGAGTGTGTTGCGCCGCCCCTAACGGTGCATGAGCGAGCAGAAAAATGCGGTCGGCTGGTGTTGCATGGTTCGGAGGAAACACATGATAGTCTTCGGCCCTCCCGGCTGAGTGGTAGTAGTAGCCTTAATGTGGGAGCCTCCTATTGACGGGGAGGAATTGGACACGACTAAAATTTAGGGAGAAAATTGGGAGAAAAAATCAAATTTATTAAAATGTATTATTTAAATTCAAAAATGTAATTAAAAATGTTCTTTGTAAGTTAGGCTAATCAGCAACATTACATCTGAACAGGCTTATTACTAAGATACTAAGAATGTCAATCCAAAGCACTTACACATATCGTGCAAATAAGGCCACGAGTGTATAGCGTTATCTTCATCTCCACCACAGTTCACCAACTTTACCACTATAGTCGGGGTGATCTTAATCTGTCACCAGAGGTAAGTTAGCTGCAGAGCCTGCAGCTAACGCGTTCATGATGGTATCAGTCATCATTGATTCGAACTGTGACCATGACATGTGCCTCCTACGCTTGGTGGTATGCAAAAGACAGCCATTACGTCAGCAAGTAAGCAATCTAATTGGTATACTAATGAATAATTAAAAACGCTTAGAGGAAATGTATCGGAGTTATGGTTACAAGAATTCAGTCTGATTTGTGATTGGTTAGATGGCCAAATGTAAGTGCTCCTGCCTCAGTCAGAGGCCCAGTAGATGAAAATGAACACAGGTTGGGGAGAATTCTCCACCAGGTAAAAAAAACCGAGAATATAATAGCTTTCTTAATGATGCTCATTATTAATGTCATTTGTGAAGCGTCACATTTGACAATTTATTGTAGACTTAACCAAAATATTTATAGTTTTTTTCAAAAGGTGAACATAGCAAATAAACTGTATCATTCTTAATTCATTTTTCAACAAAAATCTAACAACACATTTTCCAATATTTATTGCAAAAAAAAAAAAAAAAGCAACTAACGAACTCTCGATGTGTGTGTGTGTGTGTGTGTGTGTGTGTCATCTATCTGCGAAGCATAGTCAACACATAGGATCACGTTGTTCTTCTGTCCTTCTTTGAACCACTTTGATGGAATTTGATAGAGCCACATGATTTGATAAAAAGAAAAAAAAAATCACATTCTGATTATTTCAACACATATTGCGATTTAAACTGTGATCTGTATCTATTAAATGTACCATTTTGTATTTTAACATATTTATCAAATGAGCTCAGGAGGATATTTGTCAATATTAATGTATTTACTAAAAACAATATATATATACAAACACTTAAATTCTTGACGAATTCTGCATAAATTTCAGACCAGTGTGCATATGTTACCTGTAATAAACTGCAGCCTTTTAAATAATTACACAGGTAAATATTGCCATTTTTCCCTTATAACTGTATCATAACTGATTATCATCAAATATGTATTATTATTATACTGTACGTTATACTGTACTGTGCAAAAGTCTTGCGCCACCCCTCATTTCTTCATATTTTACTTCCAAAGAGACAGACTTTCTTGTATTTTTTTAATATAATCTTGAGGAATAGTTCTCCAGGCTTCCTGAAGGGATTTTTTTGTCTCTGATTTTAATTTTTTTTGTCCCTGTACCTGACTAGTTTCAGAGGAAAGTTTTTTTTAATGTTTGTTTAGCCTTACTTTGTCCTCTGAATCATTCAGGCATAAAAATCATCAAACGTAAGGCAGGAACCAGTGAGAAAAAAGTTCAGATAATGACAGCTGATCAGGATGGTGATTAGTGTACTGGTGATGCTGAATACTGAATGATTGGATTAGATGAGAAATGAGGATGAGACAGGAAATGAGAGGGGAAATGAGGTTGCTGCTGTGGTGGCAAGCTAATTTTTTATTGTTTCCCTAGGCACATATAACAGTAAAACATTTGTACTAAATGCCTTGTTGCTCAAAATGCGGCTCAAGAGTTGCACAGTAATGTGTTTCCCCAGTAATTATGGTTTATCATAATATATTACGTTATGAATAGAAATAGAAACTACTTGTGTATTTGGTCATTTCAGTATTACTAACATTAATTACTTCTCAATACGCGTGACAGAGTCTAATCTGTATAACAGGCTTCTGAATTGCGCTTCCTCATGTTTATTATAATCCCTCATAAAAACCTCACATATTCTTGATTTCATGAAATTAGTGAGTGATCTAGTGTCTGACCAAATCTAGAAAAGAAAGCTTGTCAAATAGCTTGTTAATATCAGTTAATATTGTTAGTAACCTCTGCTGACTTGATTAATTTATACTGTAGTTACATACAGAATTAAATACATACTGTAGTGTGTTTGGTTCTCAACCTGGCAACACAGATGCTTCCTGTCTTGCATAATAATTAGGCCTGCTTCACCATCTTCAGAAATGTCACCAGGGACAAGAGGCAGCACGACTTCCTTTAGGTTTCAGTATACCACAGAAACACACAAGTCACCACCGGCTGACAGTGAGTCAGCTAACACAGTCACGAAAATACTTATTTATTACAAGTGACCTTCAATGACCCATGTTTTTTTGTTTATACTCAATGTGGGAGTTCCCAGACTTTTCACAGACAGATACCCCTGAAAGTTCAGAACAATTTTCTTTTACATGCAAACCCAGTAAAAAAAAAAAAAGGTTTGGCAATGCTGATTAGATTTGTGTATAATAAGACCAAATGTATGTGAACATCACCATTATATACAGTATTACGGTTCTGGGGGATTTAATCTGGAATAGGGTGTTCAAAATATATAGGGACATATGGGTGTGATTGTTTAGGGCTCTATAAACATTTAACCCGATAATGCACATTGACGAATGCCAAATCTCATTTAGCTACTAAAACTCCGTAAAACATCAAACTCAAACGGAAAATCAACGCTAAAATGTAGGCAAAGCACTAAAAAGGAAAATTTCCAGACAAAGAAGTTTTTTTGACTTATGTCAGTGTAAGCTGACACAGTTCGTTCTCCCTCACACCACCGCACCCTCTATGATACCATGTTTAAAAATTAGGAGTCTAAAGGTCATATGGAAACCTGATGTTTTCAGGAAGAAGCTGATGATGGCATGCAGAGCGCCGGGGGGTTTGTATGGCGTGTTAGAGATACGCCAGACATTCCGTATTAGGTCAGTATTTTATCACTTGGCTAAAGAGTCTTACATAATATTACAACAAGATGCCGTGTCTACAGAACTGACATATGTGCCAGCTGAGTCATTGCATCTTGTCCTCCTATTCTACATTTCCTTTTTTTGTAAATCAAACAAGGGCTCTTATTTGTTTTCATTTATATATTTTTGTTGTCTTTATTTTTTTTCTTTCTTTATCTTGTAATTTTTTATCCCATTTAACACAAAGTGACTGTTTTTTTTACAAGCGTTTGTGGGTGTAATTGTAGTACTAACTACAATTAGTAGTAACTCATCCCCAATGCATATGATTTGAAGCCAGTTGAGGTTTCAATTAGTTATTCTCTTTATACAAACTCAGGAAGAAAATGTTTGAAATAACAGGACTTTCATGAATATGAAATTTCATGCTCCGGTGAATAATTCATGAACAAGTTCACCTGAAGCTAGCTTCATTTGTGTTGCTGATCTTTCCCCCTTATAACCCGAGTTTCATTTAAATTGACATTATTCATGAGCAATACATTATTTATAGGACTGTTAAATAGTTTTCACCCAGGTGATTGTTCCTGACCCAAAAACAAGCAGAGCAAAAAAAAAAGTTGTGTATGTTACGTCATGTGCACACGCTGGATCTTTAAAGCTGCTAATTAGTCTCGTCCTGGTTTCCTGAAGTATAATAAATCTTGTGTTCTGGAGCAGATCTGTACACGTGACATGCGTAGTCTAGATTATAGTGAAATTTCCTTAAGTAATAGATAAACCATGACAAGTGTGTACTCGCTCTGTGAAAATGCTAACGTTATTACCTGAGAGTGTGCTGAGGTGGAATTTATTCCCTAAAGGTGGTACAAGTGACATTGTCTGGCCTCAAAGGAGTTTGCGCAACCACTGGAGGTGACAGGCTTATATATATATAATTTTTAAATTATTATTGCCTTGCCTCCAGGGTCTGGGTTCGATTCCCGGCCAGGCTCGATTCCCGGCTCTGTGTGCATGGAGTTTGCATGTTCTCCCCGTGTTTGGTGGGTT
>JAQMYK010000016.1:15562098-15610284 GCA_030014345.1 Clarias buthupogon
CTCCTGGGATAGGCTCCAGGTCCCCGCGACCCGAAATACAGGATAAAGCGGTACAGAAAATGAATGAATGAAAGGATTATTATTATTTTTCCCCCCCAGTTAACTGCAGTTGTCTTTCAGATAATTATCTTAACCATGATATCTACGCATTAGTTTAACTTAATGGGTTCACGCAGAGGCCCAGAGTCAGGGGGAGCAATATGCATGACATTTATATGTATCACCATGTGTAATTCTGTGGTGTAGCTTCCTCCTTTTTTCACCCGTTTTGTCTCTTTCCAAGGCAAATACAAGTTCACCTCCCCTGCTCTTGATTCTCCTATATTCATTTATACACCGCAGTTAAGTATGTAAAAAAAAACAGTAATGTAAAATACTCCTGTGTAGGATTTCCATAGGCTGTTACAATAAGTCCGATATGCAAAGTTTGTGTAAACACTCATCCAACGCAAATGAAGTGCTCATCCATTCGGCCGACTGATTCAGCAGACGCCCACCACAGCCACACTAGTTCACTAAGACAAGTAGAAGAGAACACCGCTCTAGGAAAGGGAATTGGGACACTAAGGGCCGTTGTTCCTCCCTGAGACTTCCAAACATCTCTTGTGTAATTTAGGGGAAGTGGAGGCGGGGGAAGAAGGGAGTTATAGACGCTGGACAACAGGGCTTCGTGCATGACTAAGGCTTTTCCTGTAGGTCTTATTCTCCCTCAGTCTCACGAGGAGTGGTTGCCACCACCAGCTCCGGCGCCGTTAAATCGAGCAGTGCCGATATCAATGCTCATTGTGATGTCCATTTAGACAGCGGACTGATCTGAGGTTCACATCTCGCTAGCGAGCGGTCACATCGTAGGATTCAATTTGTGACTTTTGTTTCTTAATGCTTTATTTTTGGGATTTGTTACAAAACTTTGAATCTGATATGAAGCATGGCTGGGACTCTTGAATACACAAGGCCAGGTAGGTTGACCAGGGCATCTTTTATCACTGTTATTTGTGGCAACTGTTATGAGACAACAACAGATAAAGAATTAAAGTAATGAAGTCATATTACTGTTCCAGTTCATAAATCTCTGTAACTCTTTACTGATGTACTGTACTGTACCGGTTATGGCACAGGTCATATGTCATCTCCCCTTATATGCGTATGGAAATGTCTAATGCATGGGAAGAAGCAGCCTTTATTTGTTATATATGCAGTACAGCACAGTTGAAGTAATAGTTTTTTTGATAGAGCTTTTTATGTGGCTAGAGATAAGACCATTGATCAAGAGCCCAACAATGACAGTTTGGGAGTGCTGGGGCTTGAACCCACAACCTTCTGATCAGTAGTCCTAGACCATTCCTTAACTGCTGAGCCTCAGCTGTTATTTGCGCAGTCATACATGTGGAAGAAATACATAAAATGTACTGAAGGACAGCTACTGTATGTCTTGATAAACTATCTTGACTACTTGGTACCTTGTTTTTTTTCTTTTGTACGAATGATTTATTGAGGATTATTTAAATATACTCTAAATTAGCAATTTCTGGTTCGAGCCTGTAGGTGTAAAAGTGATGTGTTTATACGATTAACGTCAAGTTACTCTTACATTTCACCCCATGTAACTCTAGCTATGCTCCCTGTGGTAAGTGCACCTCTAAAAATAAGCCACATGCTATTGTTGCCATGCAGCTGTTGCAGGGTTATTAGCCTCTGTCAGGAGCCGTGAGTGTGAAATCGTGCAGCCCTCTTGAACACCTACACTTTTCTGAAGCCGTCACCTCGCATACCGCAGGTCTCTTTCCCCCCAGTTGTTAGACTGTCCACGGCGTAGCGCAAGGAGACAGAAGGCTCAATGTAGCGTAGTGACACCCGGATCACTTTCAGTAATTTTTTTGCACAAAGAGATAATTGTGGCCTCGTCCTGTGAGACAAATAAATAGCGACACACAACAGCGGTAGAGAACGCACCATTGAACAAGGCCTCTGTAAGCAATCCAGGAAGTTTTCCAAGGGTTTTATGTGTTTTGTTAGGGTTATGCTCGTGTGTTGTTTAGGGATATAATGAAATGTGGATTTAGAGCTCAGTTTATGACATAACATGAGTTTAAAAAATGGCAGCGGTTCATCAGCTAATTTGAGGCACAGTAAACAAAGGCTCTTTGCTTCGAGGCAAGGAATCAAAATTTAATTAGTAAAATGTAATGTCGCGAGAGGTCAGAAAGCATTGGTGCTCTCTAGCAATGTTCGGTATACTATACAGTAGCAGTGCAGAGAGTGAGATTTAGTTTTGAATACAAGTCGAATTAAAGGCTGCATTGTTTCTGTACATGTAAATGTTCCCTTTTAATCAATCAAAGGTATAGAAAGATGTAGTCTCAGAATAGTCACATGTCTGATGGCTTGGTGGTTAGCTCTGTCCCCCTTACACAGTTGGGGTTCTTGCCTGCTGTCCGAATGCATGTAGTTTGCATGTTCTTCTCGTGCTTGGTGGTTTTCCTCCAGGTAGACAGGTTTCCTTACACATTTAAAAGACATGGTGTGCTTTGTACCCTGATTGACATTTCCAAATTGCCTGTGGTGTAAGATTAGGTGTGTGTAAGTGCCTGTGGGCTGCTAGAGGTTGGGGCCTTCAGCAGCATACCTTTCAATACAGCCATGCCCGCTGGCGTGAACTCAAAGGTCATTGCACCAGCAATCGCTTAGAGATGTCAGCTTGAATTATGGATGGACATAAATAATGAAACCATAATCCATCAGTCAATCCACTTTCCAAAATGTTCCTGCCACAAATAGTGACGTGATTTCCTTTTTTTTCACAATAGTGTATAAATATCCCAGTGTTGATAATTATGATCGATTTGGATGGAATAAGTGATAGGTGTGTCTTCACATAGAACTGGAGGAAGTCACAATTAAAATTACACTTATATTACATACACTTCATTTTAATCCAACATTATCTTTTTTGTAAGTGAACATGAGCATGAACAAGTCACATGACCACAATAAGTAGATAGGACTTAGATGGAACTGGCAAGCCCTTTTATTGTCGTCTTTCTATTACTGTGTTGCGTTTTTAACCCCAGCCACTAATTGATTTCGGTGATGGACTGTAAAAAAAAGAATGCTCTGTCTTGATCTTGAAGAAAAAGCGCAAAATTGGGGGGAATTGTGCCAAAAGGTATTTCTGATATATAGTAATGTCTGTATTTATGTGTATGAAATAGAGTGGCATTGAACAAAAAGCATTAAATGAAGAAGAAAGAATATAGTAAATACATTTGAATTAGTATTTAAAAAATGGTAAATTATGGCAGCACAATAGATAAAATAGATGTTAAATCTCCACCATATTCATAATTCATAATGCATTTGTCTCTGGAAGTTCCTTCTGTAGTGCGTTGTTGAGAACAGACTGGAACTGAAACTTCAGGTTTACTTTGGGAAATTTCTTTTGGTTGCTCCAGTAGTATTTAGATCAACGTTAGTAGTATAACTGCTACTCCTGCGGTGTGAACCATGGCTTAATAATGTACTGTTAATTTTAGATAAACACTAGCACCCAAAACATGACCAACGTCCATAAGATATTGCCTCCTGTGCAGGTTATACTGACTGAACCTTTAAATAATTGTGTAACATTTTACTTCATTATTAATTAATATAATTTTTTTGTTGTTTATATTTCTTTTCATAAGGTTCCTGAAGTTTGGAGAGATTTCACATCAGACGTTTTTACTTTATTTCAATCAGTCTTTTACAGAAAAATGAAACTGGCTGGCTTGCAAAAGTGCACTTCTCTATTTGGTATAATATGAGGATATAACTGACTTGCTTCACATAGTGTAAAAACAGAAGTCAATAAGAATCATATGCAATGTGATGTTTATGTGTTTTTTTTATTTTATATATATATATAAGGAGGTTGAAGCCCGTAGTGGGATCGTCGGTTCTCGGATGGGCGTTTCTAGTGGTGTGACTCCACTGCACATGACAGCTACATCATTCGGGGAACTTCTGTCATGGGACGTGATGTTAGAAATTGATTAGACGTTGATAACAGAGCGTTCAGCAACTTCTGTTTATCCTCAGAAATTGAAAGTAAATTGTATTTATTAGCATTCTGCAGTGCTTAGCTCGCCGATTGCAGCAGCCAAATATAATTTAAATATAACTTTTAACATTTAAACCCTGATAAAAAAGAACATAATTTATATGCAATATAGATTTTGCTGCCAACAGCCCACTAGGTAAGATAACCTGTATTCAATTTTAACTGTAACTTTTTTTTCCTTTTGTCAGATATACAGTATATTGTTCCAAAAATCAGGATACCGTAACTTTAGATCCATAATGAGCAACCCAGAGGTGATAATGGCGAGGAAAATCTCTGGAAACTGATACAAGATGAAGAAAAAAACCAGACTTACAAAGGAACTTTTCTGGTTTACACTGGATAGAGGGATTATAAATCATTACTCTTTTTCTGTAACTGTGTACTGTAAAGTCAGACAGTACTAAGTGTGTTAAAAGGCTGTTATGAGTATAAGTGTATTAATTCCTGGGATGAGCACAGGACAATCGTCATGAGTACAATAGCACAGTAGCCTTTAAAGAAAAAGTCATTCTTATGCATAAACCTCAATGTTTAATTTGATTAATTGAACACGGCTTCCTCCAAGATCTTCATTGTTTCAACACCTTTCTGAGTCAAAGTTTGTTATGTTTGTGCACCTTTGCATTTTGTTTTTCAGCTTCGCGCTAAGCTTCTGACTTGCGTGACATAAAAGAGGAAGGGAAAAAGCGTGGGGTTGCACAGACAGAATCCAGACAACCAGGCAGGACTCGGTTTAAATTGCTAATAAGACTGAATTCGATGAGTGTACTCCAAAGACATGTTTGCTAACTTTTTTTCTCAGACTACAATTTTTGTTTCAGGACCATTTTTACATCATCTTACAATAAATTCTTAAGTTAGGAGTTGAGTTAGGAGTTGAGTTGAGGCACCTGACAACTCGAACTAGTCTTTGAATCTGTTTATTGACTTTTCCTGCATAAAAAGGCACCAGAACCGATCGATCTAGCTCTCTGAAAACATCTCTGGGGGCAACCCCCAGCACCCCACCCCACTCCTCCAAATCACCTGCTCAGGCTTGTAAAACCCCATACTGTCAAACTGTCAGTGAAAGTTCATTGTACACATTAGACGTGGCTCTGTATTTCACTTAGGCCCTGGTTAGAGCTACCCCAGGGGAAAAGGGTGTATCCGAAATGAGGAACAGAAAGCGAAGGAGGCTATTTTGGTCCTTCTTGCCTCACCGCTGTGCTCGAGACAGGAGGAGAGGGTGAAACGGGGAGACATTGGGTGGGGAAGGCGAGTGTACCCTAAAGACTAAGGTCAGGTTGTTCCTGAGCCTGTGAACAACAGCTCTGTGTTGCAACTAAAAATAGGACGAATCAAGGACGCATCCAAGGTGTTCGCATTTCTCTTGAGTGGCATTACTTTGTAAATTATATGTCTGACCAAAAGTACGACCGACTCGAGTCTCCGTGTTAGTCGGTGTTAATACGAATTGTATTGTTTTGGAGGAATTTAATGTAGAACTGCAATTATAATCCTTCCTCTTTCCATTGTGTTGGAAATTCTGTATTTGTACTCACTGTGACCATTCGGTTGTTGCGATCAACTAACCAAAAAACGTATTCTAAGATCAGCATGATTTCTCAACATTGCTACAGATTACCGACAATCCAGTTAACTGTAGCCCACAGATTTAGAAGCATTAAGCCTGCCTTGTTAAAAGGCACTACTTAACATGGAAGTGTCGGCTGCTAAAAAAAGCGTGGCATATTAACACTCTAGGAACACTGTGGAGAGGGTGTGTGTGTGTGTGTGTGTGTGTGTGTGTATCTATAAGACCATTCCTCTACCCTTCTTTTCCATTGCCATGAGATTTCTTCCCTCCCTCTTCTTTGATGTGGACGTACTGTGATATCGTGGCCCGGCTCTGACAATAGGCAACTTGTGCGAGTTTGCACGTTTGCACGTCACAGTCAGTGCATTCAAAAGCTTGGCATTCCACATGGGCAGAGTGGGAGAGACTCGAAGTGAAGGGTTCTGCCATGCTGAAAACTACGGAGGCTTACCATGCCTGTATGAAGTCAGACCAGCCAGGAAGCAAGGCTTTACACCGTTTACAGCACTGTTTGATTTCTAAAGTCTAAATCAGGACCGATCACAATAACGGTATTCCAGATGACACCAAAACCGTCAGGAGTAATCCGCCATCTCTTTTGCTTTGTGAGGGTCATTAATACATTACTGCGCACCTAATCCTAATCCCTGGTGTTCCACCAGCTGTGAGTCAGGCCAGCTGTGTGTCCGCTGTCCCCGAGCCACTCAGTCCCAGAGCTTGGTTCTGCTGGACAGAAGTCAAACTATGGCCCTGGTGACAAAGCCGGAGAGTTTCCGATGACTATCCGTCACCACAAAGCCAGCAGTGTATGTGCGTCTGAGTGTGTGTGTGCATGTGTGTGTGTGTGTGTGTGTGTGTCTAAATCAGCCACTGAAATATAAACAGAGGGCTAAATGCAGCTTCAGTGCTATCTCAATAGGAGCTGTCTTGCTTATTGTACCTCGTCCACAATAAGCTTTTCTCCATATCCAGCCACTATCCCTCTATTTTTTTTTTTTTTACATGGTCAGCGGTAAATGCTAACAACTGGAGCTGGCTTTTGCACCAGCCATGCACATCACACTGCCAAATGCATAAGAATTCACATGAGCCAGCTCATTCCAAACAGCTAGCGATGAAACACAGAAGACACAGGCCTGGACTTGTTGTTGTTGTTGTTGTTGTTGTTTTACTTCATGCAACTTTATTCATCTGTCAATCTCGCTTTAACGTATTTTTGTTCCTGCTTATTGTGGACGAGGTTTTGATTGAGATTGGACCAGACTAGACACGCCAGACTTCACTTGTCTAGTAGGCTATGTAATGGATTTGTTATTTGTCCACCCTTGAAACACTGATCTCTTTAATGGTCTAACAACCAGAAAAGAGCAAAGTCATGGGTGATTTGCATCAGGTCGCAACTGTGAAATAAAAAGGGGAACTCAGACTTGTAGGGACTCCCCAGTCCTCTAGATGAAAAAAAGGTTTAGCATGAGAATTTTTGGGGGTGTGCCCCACCAGGACATGCCGCTCACATGATGAAAACAAGTAGGACACATGACCCTCACATGACTTCCTCAATCTGAGACGTGGTTATGCTGCTTGGCTTTAGGCCTTATTTATTTCATTGCACTCAGATACCCGTCCGTACTCCTGCCACATGATGCGGTGTTCCCGGAATTCTCCCGGCAGTTCCAGCACAGCTGGTCAGGTTATGCAGGTGTATTGGATGAGATGGGGATTATATCAAGGCAGGTGTCCAAAAACAGAAAAACAGTTGATGATCATTACGGTACAGGATATGTTCGATAAAACGGTTTAATTCATCATCCTGACCTGTTTGAAGCAGGTGTATCGAAGTCATGTACAACTAATACTCATGTTAAGCGTACTACGTGATGTATTCTTACCTCTTTTTTTTTCTTCTTCTTCCTCCAGTGTGCATCCTCATCTCTTTCTGATTTCCATCTTCCCCTGCAGCTATCACACCATCTTTCGTGCTGGACTGTGCGGCAGCTGCCCGGCCCCCACGCCCCCCTGCCATGGTGTCCCGCGTAGGCATGCGCCAGCTGCTCATGCGTGAACAAATGCAGCAGGAGGAGCAGCGGGAGCGCCAGCGTCACCTGCTCCACGTGCAACAGAGGCCGCCCGGACCTTCTGCTCCCACACCCGCCATCAACGCACCCGCGCACTACCCGGAGCCGATGCAGGTGCCCGTCGAAGTGCTGAAGGTAAGCGGAATGCCATGCATGTTGCATCGACTTGACGTTATTCTCACATGTCACAAAAGAGGTGACTGTGTGTGCGCTAAATCACTACAACCATTACTTCACTGCCTCTCTGGCTTTAATATTATAATAGGTTGTGTGTGTGAGAAGTTCTGGCAGAGATACTGTACAATAAGCTTTAAAGCTCAGATTCTCAGTAGGATCTACACTCCCTACCTACCGGTCTTCCTGTTCCTTCCAAGAATGTTAAGGGCATGTATGAGGTCCTTCACAAACACCTGATCCTACTTTCTGCTTAAAGCTGCAGTACGATGGCCAATCACCGACGTCCGAGCAGTTCATTCGAGAGCAAATTAGTAGGAGTTGGCCGCTTGAGTAATCTTTTCACGTGCTTCTCTGGCTCCTAGCGCAGAACTGTACCTCTGAGTGGTTTTGATTCAGGCTAAATTGTACTCATGAAATCTTGACTAACAGACCTAACAAGGACGAAAGAAAAGGTGAAGATCGAATTATTGTCAAAAGAAGAATGCGGTGGAGCAGCAATCGAGTAAAACAAGAAGTCTGTGTGCCTTGATGTGTTCTCGGATATGTCAAGAGATATGTCAGAGATGTGTCATAGAACGCCCAGTGATGGATTGGCACCCTGTCCAGGGTTGTACCCCCGCCTCGTGTCCTAGGCCTCCTTGGATAGGCTCCAGATTCCCGAGACCCTGAATACAGGATAAAGCGGTATAGAAGATGAGAGAGAGTGAGAGATGTGTCATAGAGCCAGATAAGAGGTGCGATTGACATGGGTTATTCTATAAAAGACTGTACAACGATCTTATCAATGAGCCGAGAACAGACAGCCCAGTGCAATGCTGCCGTGCTTGTGTACACTTGGGCTAAACCGAAATATCTTCAGTCAAGCATACAGTAGTGTTTTTTTTGCCATGTTCTTTTCAGTGTCGCTGCACCAGAACCTGAATGTGCATGCCGAAGTGTGTAATACGCAAAAGAATAAAGTCTTTTTGCGACATTGGTTATAGGAAATTAAATAACAACAGGGCGGCGTAAGCAACCGGGCTTCTGTCACCACTGTAAAATTGATTCTTTTGCAAAAACACATTTTCTCAAAGATATTTTATTCCTCTTACAGTATATAATAAACATCCATCTGTACACTCATGTAGTATCTAATCATGAGTCATCAGTGCAAGGGGAAAAAAATCATGCAGGTACAAGTCAAAAGTTTTTGTTGAAGTTCATATCAAACATCAGAATGAAGAAAAAGTGTGATGTCTGTGACTTTAACCGTAACAGGGTTTGTTGGTGGTGCATCGACTGGTTTGAGTATTTCAGAAACTGCCTTTTTACAAACAATAGTATATACGGTTTACACAAAAATAGTGCAGCAAATGAAAAAAAAAAACATCCTGTGCACTGAATGTCAGCTAGATGAAACGCCTTATTGAAAAGAGAGAACAAAGAAAATGCTGATGGATGCTCTGAGCAGACAGGAAGTATATAATAACACAAATAAGTATTATTTACAACCGTGATGAGCAGGAAAGTATCTCAAAATGCACTATGTGTTAAATTTTAAGGTGGATGGGCTACAACAGCAGAAAACCACTGCAGTCTGCCAAGAATAAGAACTTTGGACATATCACGTACTGTATCATGGGCACAGGCTTATCTCAAACTCGCAAGAACCGAATCACTTATCGCATGTTGGCTGAATAGATAAGTTCCTAATAAAGTGGACAAGTCTTCCCTACTCTGTCTTTTTTAAATCTTTACAGTGCTGATGTTATAGAAAATGATATATAATAGTAATAATATCAAAAATATTTTTCTCTATGGCAAAGCTTCTGTAGTTGTAGTTTCTGTAATTGGAAAACTGTAATCTAGGGTAAAACTCTCATAGGGTCGTTTAAGGACACGGCCTTTTGTGGTTACACCAGCTTTCACCTCAGTCAAGGTCGCCAGCATTAGATTATAGGTGTAATATATGTATTGGACGTTCCTGAGATGCCTCTGGGTAAGGTACTTGTATGTTGTTAGAAATTATTAGTGGCTGATGTTTAGAAGCTGTTGTTTGGTGTTGGAGTCTAATTTTATATCTGATATTGATCAGATGTGTTAGACATGCTATTTGTTTCTACTAAACAGTGAATGTATCTCAGGGTTATTATGAGTTCAGTTTGTAGCTACTGGATGTTGTATGTGAGGCAGCTCCAGTGTAGTTATTTTAATCACAATACCAGAATTTTTCTTTCGATACCAATACTTTTGAATTACAGGTACTGGACATGAGTGAGAGACTGTAGTTGAAAAAAAAAAAGATTGGAAAAGTGTGTTATATATCGGCCTAATTAGTTTGTAAGATACTTTATCTAGATACAATTCAACAAAACTTGTTAGAGACGTCAAAATAAAGGGTCTAATTGGGTCTATAATTAGCTAGAGTCATAAAATTAGTTGAGTTGTAGTTCTGTTTTGTGTGCAGATGTTTGTGTGTATACTGTACATGTGATGCACATATTAGTGTTGCCACAATTTGAACAGTTTGGTTTCTGATACTGAATTATAACTGATACTGAATTATAACTGATACTGAATTATAAATTTTTTATACATTTCACACTATACTTCTGTGGTTGAAAAAAATGCGTTAGGAAAATTCTAGTCATAACTAGTCCAGTCTAAATAGTTTGTGAGATACCATTCCTAGAAAGCATTTTGATGAGACTGATTAGATGCATCATAATCTATATCTAAGAACTTTGTTATGTCACGTTGTCAGATCATTTTCAAAATCCTGATGTGTCTCTGGTAGGAAACATAAAGATGAATATAGTGCAAATCATAAAATTAGTCGTGTTTTATTTCTATCTGTTTACAAGAAAAAGTAGTAATAAAATTTTTTTTACAACAGCTTGCTATGGTTGCTAAGACTGCACCTTGATTTTTTTATGGCACAATAAGTTTATACAGTGGAACCTCGGATTACGAGCATAATTCGTTTTGGAAGCGGGTTGATATTCCAGAACACTCGTAAATCAAATTGAATTTTCCCATAATAAATAATGGAAACTCAAATAATTCATTCCACAGCCCAAAAAAATAAATGTATAAAAAAATGTACACAGAATATTAAGTAAAAATAAAACAAATTAACCTGCACTTTACCTTTGAAAAGAATCACGACAGAGCAGTGTTTCTGTGTAGAGCAAAGAGAAAGTGTGTGTGTGTCTGTGTGTGTCTGTAAAGGCGAAAGTAGGAGGGGTCTGTGTGTGTGTGTGTATGTGTGTGTTGTGTGTGTGTGTGTGTGTGTGTGTGGGGGGGGGGCACGGTGTCCAATGATGCGCACACAGACACACAGAGCAGGCTGAGCCTTGAGCAGAGAGAGAAAATGGATCTTTAACCTCTCTAATGGGACTTGCTTTTGCTTTATTCATCACGTGCGCTGTACACACACGCATACAGACATAAAATAAAATATGTTTTACACACACACGTGGTCACAGTGTTATAGTAAACAGTACACGCGTGCACGGATGTTGATTATACCAGTAAGAGATGTGCACTAAGACCCAGCAGGGGAGACGATTACCCACAATTCCGCAGCGCAAAAGAGAGAAAAACCATTGGCTCAGTTGTGATCACGTGACGCTTCAAAACACGAAGCGCATGCGTGATACATGATAGTCAAAATTTATTTAAAATCGTTGCTCGTCTTGCGGAACACTCGTAAACCATGTTACTCGCAGTCCGAGGGTTCACTGTATATGGAATCACTTGTTTAAACATGTGCATTATTAATAATCATTAATATAATATGAATGCTATTAAAAGTAAATCAATCCCGTGTCTATGCTGTATTTTAGTATAAAAGGTCATGCACTTTTTAGACACCCCCTAACTGACTCCATTAGTATAAAGTGCCATTTTCCTGTGTTTAACTGGAGAAAATGGAAAAATATTTTTGGTGTGCTCAGTTCTTCGTCGACTCCAGAGTAAGAAAATCCACTTTATTATTTTTTTTTTAAGAAATAGAAGACAGGATATCGAGTGTGTAGTGGATGTTCCAATATAAAAACACCTTGTAGTACCCTGTAAAACAGTGCATGTACAGCGGTGCAGCTGTGTTCAGGAACTCGTCTTTTTTGCCCGCTTTACAACTGAACTATCTCCATATTTCACTTTGGGCTGCCTCTTTGCTGATGCCATCTCAAAAACGTGCTTTGCTCTCCCTACTATTGCTCGTGAGTCATTTAACTCTTGTGGCTAATATTACATACAAAAACCTCTGTGAGGTTTTCCCCCCTCTATGTCACACACGACACTACATTACGTTTAAAAAGAGATCTTACCCTATTTGCATAGTAAAAACTATAGTACCATTGTACCTTTTTGTTACCAATATTTCGTGCACCTTAGTTGACATTTGTGAGCTAAAATGCTTTGAACAAGGTTCTTTAGCTTTCAGGTTAAACTATTGTAGATTCGTCCTTGTACCTCTGTGGCTAGACTGTGTGGTGCCAGTCATAGGGAATGCCTTACTGGAGCTGGGAGTGTTGTGATTCATGCCACTTATGGGAAGTGTTCAGGGTGAGTTATCAGCATTCACCAGCGAGGAGTAACAGCAGCTTCAGTTTCACAGGAGGCTCGGGTAGTTATTGAGCCATTCATCCTGCCATGTCTGGGCAGAGAAATGTGGAAGGAAGCGCCATGGCTAGTGGCCACTAAACCGAACTGCCCTCCTGGAATTTTACCCCTGGGACCACCTCACAGCAACTGACTCTTATCCACAGTTCTCTTTCCCAGACCTTGGGCTTATTAGCTAAGTGGAAATGCCCTTGGTGGCATCATTCTTACTTTGTCATTGTTGAAATGTTACAATGCAGGTCACTTATTTGCTGATGGCAAAGAATTTTCATAAGCATTAGTAAGCATTTGTTTATTAAAACTATGCCTATCCAGGAGTGATTAATGCGTAAGGGATAATCCTGGAGTCTTTTTACTCTGTCTAATTTAAAAGTGCTCAAGCATTTCAGGGGTCTGATATGTATGTACTGTATATATTATATACTTAAAGTATATAATATATACAGTACTGTATATACATATCATACACCTGAAATGCTTGAGCACTTTTAAATTAGACAGAGTAAAAAGACTCCACCTGACAAAGCATCATGAACCTCTTTGTTGCCTGTTTGGATGTTGCTCCATGCCAACCTAAGGAAGACCGAAACCTTTGAACAAAGAAAAACAGAAAAGTTCGTTTCATTTCAGAAAGAAAGTTAATTTCTGCTCCACATTTGGTTAAATTTGTGGTGCTGTTTATCAGGCAAATGTGTTAATGGTTGACCAGAACAATGCATCTAGTAGAACTGTAACCCAAGACAAAACCCAAAGAGTCTTGACCAAAACTTGTGAAAAAAAAATTTCGCAAGAGGAATTTAAAAGGAATGACTTGTGTTTGTCTGTTAGTGCAAGGTTATATAAAGAGCATTGTCCTCTTAGTAAAAAGTTTTTACCACTGCTGGGTCTCCAATGTTGGGCCCTTGAGCAAGACCCTTAACCCTAGCTGCTCAAACGAACATGTACTGTATATATAACCAGCTACTGAGATTTAGTGCCAGTCCCAAGCCCGGAAAAATTGTGTGGGTTGTGACAGGAAGGGCATGCAACATAAAACCTGTGCCAGATCTCGAGGATCAAATGATCCAATGGGGCGGGCCCTAGAATAAAGGAACAAAGCCCAAGGGGGGAGAAAAGGTTAAGAGAGTTATATTAGAAGTGTAGGAATGACCTTGTTCTCATGTCTTTTTTAGCACCTGTCTTTGAACCTCATTGAAAACAATGAAACTTTCACACGTCCAAAGATTATTTTTTAAAACTAAAACACTGGCTTGTTGTGACAATTCAAAATACTGTATGTTTTATACTGTTTTGCTCTTTTCCTCATTTTTACATTATTACATTTTATTTGTTTCCTTGTCAGGTACAAACACATCTGGAGAACCCTACTGACTACCACATCCGCCAGTCTCAAAGGCAGCAGGTGAAGGAGTACCTGTCCAGTACATTTGCCCCCAAGCAGGCCGTCCATGCTGCAGCTGGTGTAGTCCACCCATCTCCACCCAACATGGTGCAGTGCCAGTCAGCCGGTGCCGTGCAACCCCTGCCCTCACCTTGTGCATCACAGCTTGTCCCCTCAGCAGGGAACAGCGCCCCCAACAGTCCTATGGCCATGCTGAACATCTCCTGCAGCCATGAGAAAGAGGTACTGAAATCCTATGCACTTTTGCTTGGTTTTAACACTAAGTCTTGTTCAGTGCAATGTTTGTGATTTATTAGAGGGTAAATAGGTCAGATAATTGTATACGTTATAAGTAAAGTACCAACCACTTACATTTTGGGCTAATTTGCATACGATATTAAACCCACTTTTGTGAACTAGTCCTAGGATTTTTGACATTTCTATAAAATTGGGTTAAATAACTCAAAATAGAACAACAATCGAAATTAATTTTCATTGAAAAAATCAGATTCAGATGATGTGTGTTATGTTTGGGGGTGTTAACCATTCTCTCTCACTCATTCTCTCTATACCACTTAGCCTGTACAGGACCGCGGGTGGCAGGGAGCCTACCCCAGGGGACTAGGTGCACTAGACGGGGTACGTTCTGGACAGTCCATCACAGGACACAATCATGCACACACTCACACACCCCCTTACACATAACAAGGAATTTGGAAAAGACAATTAGTTGAAACTGGATGTCTTTGGACTGTGGGAGGAAACCGGAGCACCGGCAGTAAACCCATAAAGCATGGAGAGAACTTTTTTTCTTTCTTTTTTTTTTCCCCCCCCAGGCAAAATTATACTTATTTAAACACACATTGAAACAAAGCTTGCTTGTTTTGGTAATTTGTTATTGTTAACTATTAGCTATTATTAGTTATCACTATTAGTTATTGTTTCTTTTGTGTCATTTTGTTCAAGAATCAGTTTCTCACAGCTTCATTCAGCGCACCAGGTTTTCCCCTTATCACCAGGAGCATTGTTATGCCTTACTGGTCCTTTCTATTCCAATGTTCAGTGCACATCATATCCAAACTCATCTCAGGGCTTTCAGTCATTTTCATCTTTCTCTATTTCTTGCCTCGTGTGTGTTTTTTCTTTTTATATCACCCAAAGGTCAGAGTGTTAACTAGCCAAACTCTAGTTGTCACTGGAGTTTAAGTGGCCAATTATGGTTGCAGTGGTGTAATTAGAGATTAAAGAGTGACAGGGGATGTATAAGACACTGGAGAGAACTTTTGAACTTGGCAGACTTTGGTCTTTTTCCTTCTTCTTCTCCTCACATTTAAGTCCGTAGCATGATGAGTTGAGTGTGTGGTCATATACTACAGCGACTCTGAGACAAACAACTGAGAGTAAGTCTATTCAATAGGAGAAAGAGAAGAATGCTCTTTCTAGGAAATTTGTTGTTTGAGAGTGCCTTGTAATATATGAGGGCTGAGTATGAAATTGGCAATATATATATATATATATATATTACATACAGTTGATTAAAAATGAGCTGAAAGAAACATAATGAAACTCCATGTAGGTCTGTATTGACTGTTATTGCTTCAGTACATTTAACAAATTTAATAAGCATCTTCTTGTGTGTATTTCTGAGCAGATGGAGGAAGTGATTGAAGACATCATCAGCATGCAGTCCAGCTATGATGACATACAAAATTATGTTGACCCAGTGATACAGATGCCAAACACTGTAAGTGACGTGACTGATGTTTTTTGCTGCTGCTGTTTTTTTATTTCACATACACACAGTCACACAAGTTTTAGTCTGTTTAGCCCTTTTTGCAAAGATGAATAATGCAAATGAGTGAGTCATGCAAGATAAGTGGAAAATGAACTGATTAACCCGTACACTGTAAGCATAAATCACAACTGCTCAATAGTGTCTATTTTCAAATCTTTCAAGCCCACGTGGTGACTCAGACGCTGCAATACTGATGAGCCGTTTGTTGACTACATGTCACCGGGCTTAATAGAAAAAGAATAGCAGCTTTGTTGGTCATCAAAAATAATTTCTGATTATAGCACAGACCGTAGCCATACAGTATGTGAACTGTGATGCAACGCTGTTTTGTTGCCGCATGAGCACTTCAAAACAGCTTATTTTCAATTCAGACTAGCCGCGTTCTCCCTTAGGTTGTTTTCTATTTCTATTCACAATACAAAAAAACAAAATCAGATTCACATTGATGTTTTTTTTTTTTTCATTATTCTTTTGCAATTTATGTAATGCATCATGGAGCTGCGAATGCTTGGGGACTCTTATACAGAAAGGCAAGATGTTATAGTTTGTATTTAAAATAACTGCTCAGCATTAACAATTAAGCCACCTCCAGTTAGAGTTCAACTTGTTTACAAGGCATTAGGTTGGGATTGGGGCAGTGGAAGAGAAGGAGGTGAGTAGACTTTGGAGAAAGGAGGGAGGATGGGGGAGAAAACAAGGCTGAAAGTCCAGATAGGGGAAAGTTCACTGTTTTTTTTTTTTTTTTTTTTCTTGGTGAGGAAAAAGTAGAAGAAGGTCAGTTTAGTCACTCAGACAGCCGGCTTAGGCAGCTACAGTATGAGAGACTCAGCAGTTAGCATGAAGGACATGAACAAGACGTACGCCATTGTAGAGGTGATCGACGGCGAGAAACTCCAGCTGGTGAGACAGATCTGGTCTCTGTTTTATCTTCTCTTGTTTTAAGTTTTTAAGCCTGGTGGAAGGGAGGAAAGATTTTTTTTTAACTGTACATCACAGAGCTGAAGAGTGTGTGACACAGAACGAGAATGGTGTGTTCTTAATTTATGATGCATATTATGTCAGTATTTCAAAGTTTTTTACTGTTAGAAAAACATCTGTAATGCTATACAGTAGATGTCTAAAATTTGCTTTTGCTAAATATCTGAGTGCAATTACAGTCAGATATTCTTATAACGCTTTTATCACCTTCATGTAACTCCTCCAAATTTTCATTTTACATTTATTTTATGGCAATGTTACATTTAATGAAATATCTGTTTTAAATTTTTTTTGTGCACAAAATTCAAGCTTGTGGATCCCAAAACGCAAGTAATGGCAATCAACAAATATGTGTTGATGTTATGTTCTGCTGTTATCAAGCTTTATTGAGCTTTTGCTATCGTTTGCTCTGGTCTGTCATGACCTCGCTGTGCATTGATTAGCAATTGATTGGCATTTCTCATTCATCAGAGTGCTTAGACTCCATTTCCTGTTGTGAGGATTGATCTTTGCTCTAAGCTGCTCAAGGGAATTCGGTGAAAGCTTGTGAGTGTGCGTGTTCTGTAGGCAACTGGAATCGATTACATTCCCAGGTTTTCAGTATCTAACAGCAGATGTTATAATTAAGTAAGTTATTTATTTGTGTACATTCAGTAGACATTAAATGAAAAAGACGATAGACAAAGATATGAATGGAATGAAAGCCATAAGCTGTGGCTTTCTCAGGATAAAGACAGGAGCAATAGGGAACATCCATGCATGCATTTTTTTCATATGCAAGATGTGCATTTTTAGGATGGACCAATGGTTAAAAAATGTGGTTGTTGTTTCTGGGAGTGCAGAGTTCAAGAACATGCAGCCGTAATCCTGAGCTGTCAGCAGAATCCGCGGTGGCACCTTTTTGTCCTTATGGGACATATAGCTGGTCCTCAACCATTAATGATGAGGCTGTCCTTTGAAGAACGTCAAAACGAGTCAAAAATCAAAGACGGTGCATCCCTCCATGAGCGTGTCACTAAGGCTTGCTCATTTCTTTTCACTAAAATTATGCATAAAATGAGGGTTCTGTAGGAGTCTGGGAATAAGAATACTTCTCCTCCACCAAATATCTGAATCATAAGTTTTAAATCCGAGTCAAGCAACAGGCCATTTTTTTCTTTTTACTGGTCCTTGTTTAGTGTTGATTTTGTTTTTGTTTGCCTTTGTGGCCTCCAGTAGCATGTGCGATAAGTTATCTAAGGCTATTGAAGGCTGACTTTATCAGTCAAGGCTCATTAGAAGCCAAGCGTTCACTCACTAAGAGTTATATTGAGCCATTCAGATGGAAGAAAAGATAGAGTGTATATAAAACAATAAAGCTGATAAGCGATAGCTATGAAAGTCAGTCATTGCTCTCACCTAGAGAGAGAAAAAAAAGTTTTTATTAGTTTATCAGCATAGAATCAGCACCGAATCTGTCGATTTTACGACTTGCCACTAAAGATACGCATTTATTGGGCTTCCTGCGATCATGACAATTTGACAAGGTCATCCTGGATATTGCACTATAAAAAACACCATGAACATCTCTCGCAAAGGGAAGATGGTAACAAGTCCATGAAACGGGGCTGGTAAAAATGCATCTGTATAATCTAATAACTCGATGAAAGGCTTTCGTCACTATAACGGTTGGTGTAATTCTCATGAAAAGCACTTAAACAAACATAGCAATATACGGTCTATGATCCTTGCATAACTGGACCAGCTCATACCTACAGTACCTGAATGTGCTTATTCAACATTAGTTTCCTTCTAAGCCTCCTGCATGGTTCGAACTCACATCCTCAATCCCACAAAGTATGATAAAGACATGTGTCCGGAGAGCCAACTGAAAACCTACCTCTTCAATAAACACAAATAAAAAAAACTTTCCATACTAACATGGTTTTAGATTAACACAGTTCCTAGACCTATTTGGACTAGTACATTCTACAATATATTGACTTCCATAGGCATCTGTCAAACTCTTGTATCTTGTATGCTTGTCTGTTTCAGCTCCCTCTGTCCAGCAGCCATTTGGACGTCTACACCGGGCCTGGCATGACCGGTCCTACCATTGCCATGACAAGCAACTCCTGCCCTGCCAATCTACATCACAAGAGAGAAATATCAGGTAGACTTAACCACCAGCAAGACATCCAAATGTGCTCCGTTCTAGCTGTTTTTATCTTATGAATTCTGTGTCATTTCTATAAAACGTTCGATGTTATTGTTTGACATTGTTGGACAGTCTGTAAAGAGCAGTGATTGTCATTTTAAACAAACGGCAGCAAAAACCGTAGGAGTTTATTAGTCTGTTATTGTCACTTAGGAGAGTTAGAGGTTTTATATGACAAGATCACTGCTTTAAAATTTAAATGAGTGATGGATTGTGTTATGCAACCTTATAGTTGACCGTTTCCAAACAATTTTATAGTGGCAAGTCTTCATCATTATAAAAAAAAAGACACTGTTGTAAACTTTGAAGCTCATCTTGTGCTGAGTTAACAATACTGACTGATTGACACTTGTTTTTTTTCCATCAAGATTCTGAAGCTCGTGCGTTAGTCAAGGAGAGACAAAAGAAAGACAACCACAACCTGAGTGAGTTTTATGCTCTTTGCTTCCCAAGCTCTCCTGGTCAAAAATACATCGGTCCCATTTTCGCACTCCCAAACACACTCTCCCTACTCCCCACCCCCCATACCACCTCTGGGCAAATTTAGCTGACACCATACTACACTTTGGTGTATCGTTAACCCAGGCCAATTCTGCTGCTATGACATTAAAATGTAATTGCCCGCGACAATTTGCAGGTACTAAATGGGTACAATAAGCATCAGGAATGCTGCAGGACTGTCGCTAAGCTCCAACATGATCAGTGTTGGACGGCGTAATAGCATTATATTTATTGCTTTAGAAGGGCTTCACCACGAATGCCGTGGTCATAGTGCAAGATCATAAAATGTACAATTGAAGCCAAAAGGTTACATACACCTAGGCTATAGATATTCAATCTCAGTTTTTCACAGCTGCACATGTTTCATCTTATTCTACATTTCATTTGCCAAGTCAGTCAGAACACCTTCTTTGTTCACTTTTGGTATCAATTTTAAAGCAATCAGTTAAGATTAAGATCAGTTAAGAAGTTCTGTCAGGAGAAATGAACAAACATTCCAGCAAAACACTTTGTTAAAATCTTGTTGAAGTCTACTCCTAACATTTGATTCAAGTTCAAGCAATGGCACCAACTGATCAAGTTTGTGTAAAATTTTGACCCAGTAAAATTTGATACTAAATTAAAGTTAAATAAATCTGCCTCTTAGCTTTAATTAATTTAATAAAAATAAATTTGACCTTAATTGACTTATAACAAGAAATATATGGTAACATGAAATGTGGCAAATTAAAAATGTAATGCCTTGAGCCTAGGTGCAAGTAAAAATTTGTCCTCAACTGTAACACTGCCTTTTCCTTTTTCCCATAACATTAATCCGGTAACAGACTCAGTGAAACCTACTGATGTATTCTAATAATAGTAAAAACATTTCATTTTGAAATTCTGGGTTGGACATGCATTAAGTGGTCTGCATACCACTTAATAAAATCATATTATTAGCACCATATTATCTTTAGTATATCTTATATATATGTCATGTCTGTATTATTATGTACAACACCATTATTCACTATTTCCAAACCTATTCCAAAGTGCACAATGTCTTGGGAACATATAAAAATGCAAAAAGAAATACTTCAATATATCTTATATATAAAGAAAATATGCTTTTGAAATCATTTCCAAAAAAAGAAACTTCAATAAATGTCCATAAAAGGTAATAAAATAAATATAGTCAACATTACACCAATTAGTAGTGTTAGATACAGATATGTGCAGTTTTATAAGTGTGCTGGAGAATATTCCAGAATTCTTATGGCAACTTTGACACACTTGTTCCTTTCTATTTTCATACAAAACCCAGGAGTCTACGTTAATTTTTTGTTTCCATTTGAAAACTGGTTTGTCATGTAATAGTATGCAACAGCTATGCAAATATTCTTCTGTTATGTTATTTTTATAAAAAATATTTTAAAGATATGTTTGGAAATAGTGAATAGTTTTGTACATAATAATGCAGACATGATAAATGATAAAAATGCATTACAATATTTGGACTATAGGTGAAGTGGTGCCTAGGAATTTTGTATAGTACTGTGCAAAATGTAATTATATACTGTATATATGATTTTGCCTATTCTGATTTTTTCTCTTTTAGTTGAAAGAAGAAGGAGGTTTAATATAAACGACCGCATCAAGGAGCTGGGCACAATGATCCCCAAAACAAATGACCTGTAAGACCACGCATATGATATGGTTTCGAACAAGCTCAGAATTATCTTAACCATTTCAAATATGGAAATATATTGTACTATGTAAAAGTAATATAAAAATAAACGCAAGCTCTAAAAAAGCTTATTAGGAAAGAGGTTAGAGGTTACAATTATTAAAAATATATGTATGTAAGATCATCATCATGTCTCTCCTTAGGGATGTTCGTTGGAACAAGGGCACTATCCTCCGGGCCTCAGTGGAGTACATTAAACGAATGCAAAAGGACATCCAGAGAACCAGGGATGTGGAAAGCAACTTCAAGAGGATGGAGGTAGTCAATAAACAACTGTGGCTCCGTATCCAGGTAAAGTATCAACAGAAATGTTAAAAAAAAAATATATGAAAAAAGTTAGATGCACAGCAAATGGTTATCAGTTATGCTATTCCAATTATTTGTGTTCCCATGTAAAAAGATGAAATGCCCATAGACATTGCAGAAATTCCAGCTGGACATTACTGGGAAATTACAGGCCTTTTTTTTTTTTTTTTTTTTTTAATATTCCAGGAGCTAGAAATGCAAGCCCGGATGCATGGCCTGCCTAGCAACTCACCATCAGGTCTGAACAACATCGAACCCCACAACCAATTTGTGAAGCAGGAGAACAGCCCTGAGGATCTTCACCACCAGCGAGCTCCTCCCCATCAGCAACCTCAACTCCACTCCCAGCCTCCACAGCTCCATCCACAACAGCTCCACCAACAACAGCTCCACCTCCAGGCTTCTCAGCTCCACCCCCAACCACCACTGCAATACTCTGCGGTAGGCAGCACACAGCCCTACGACTTTGGCCACTCACTGGACTTGTGTGATGGCGGAATGCCAGGTTTTGCAGATGGCATGGGGTGCCTAGGGGATCTGAGCTCTATAGGGGGCCCTGCTGGTGGCACCATGGTTCATGCGGGCAAGAAAAATGAGATGGCCTGGATGGACGAGGCGCTGTCGCCACTGGGTACTGACCCGTTGCTCTCGGCAATGTCGCCCGAGGCGTCTGTGGACAGCAGCCGCCGGAGCAGCTTCAGCATAGATGACTCAGACATACTGTGAAACGGTTCCAGCACAAATATTAACACATTCACACACCAATTTTGTTAAAAAAACAAAACAAAACAAAAAAAAACATTGGGCAATGACACATGCAACTTTTTATTTTTTCACGTATATTTTTATCACAACAAAACCCATATACTCCCTTAGATATGATTTAATTCATAAACCATGCACTCCTAAAAACCTGAATGCACTAAATCAGGTACTTAAATAACCAAAACAATATTTTACACACCAGTACTAGCAGAACAATTCAAAGAGGCCATTTCATCCAGAAGATAGCACCTGTTGGCGAAATAGTAATAAAAAATAGCAGGTAATTTTTAGTTCTTTTCAACATTATGCACAGCTTTAATTAGTGTCATACTCTTGGCGTCCAGCATTAAAACCAATGGGAGAAGGAAGGAGAGCATAGCTCAGTATCAAAATGTATGTAGTTAATGCATGTTTTAAAATGAAACCTTATCAGCCAAAGGCAGCTTTTACTACATCAGGAAGACCATCCCAAAAAAAAACAAAGAACCTAAGGTAACTCTTTACTTGAAGATCCCTTTTTGAAGGCATTCAAAATGTTCATGAATCTTGTATAGATTTTTGTAGTTTTTTTAAAAAATACAATTATTTAACATTAATGACTATATATATACATATATACATATATATATGTAAATACTAGAGCTGTATAGCTCTGAATTAAGTTTCTTACTCGCAAAAATGACTGTAGCAGAACAAGTGCCTTATCCTACGCTAATCATCCAGGATTACATTCTGCCTCACTTAGGGTTTTTAATTAAAGTGTTACCAACTCCTGCATGGTGTGCTAGAAACTGTACCTAAAGTATTATTACTGTATGGGATCCTTGAAGTAATAAGTAAGACTTAAGCAAGTAAAGTATATGCCTGGTTTCATTGTTAATGCCATTAGCATTAGGTGATAAATGTAGCATTGGTGCTAGCCAAAAAAATTAATAAAACTGCAGGTCATATGGAGCATGAAACTAGCCTGGTAATTCATTTAACCAGAATCCTTGCGCACCAAAACAAATTACTTTGTGATGTGTGAATTGAAAACGGGTTTGGCTTAACCTCCCAGTTCTGTTCATTATCGACTTCGGCCATCTGATTTTAATTTAATAGCAACACAGTCGTTAAATCTATTATAAACCAGCTGCAATGTCTTCATTTTAGCTATTAGCAATAGAAATAAAAATCCCACATGGTACTCATTCATACACTCCTTGCGCATGTGTGTGTGTGTGCATGTGTGTGCAATGTAAATAAATATGGAGAGTGATAGAGTAATGGACTCAATCCTTTTTTTGTTTGTTTGTTTAAAAATAAATCATTTTTTAAATTCTTTTTATTTTACCGTTTTTACTCAGGTCAGACTGACCCGAACATAATTTTCTGTATTATAAATATGAATATTCAAATTATTTTATGTTTATTCAAAAAAAAAAAGAAGAAAAAAAAAGAAATTAAAGCAGGCATAAAGTTTCATGTTGAAAAGATTAGTGTAAACATAATTTGGGTCATTTTACCCCAACAGAACACAAGGTTTAAGCTCCTCACTGCTTCTTCTTTGCCAAGGGTAACTTCACATGGTTAAGGATCTAATGTGCAATTCCAGCTATGACGTTTTATTTAAAAAAAAAAAAAAAAGAAGAAGAAGGTAAAAAGGAGAATAGATATACAAAGTCATTGTGATGTTTTTTTCCCTTCTTTCTTCCAAAGCACTGAAGAAAATATTATGATTTAATGGCGTTATAATAGATGATTTATTAAGATTTTATATTCCACTAAGCCACTTAAGTGTATTTTTATCGTTTGTCACTTTTTTATTTGATCTTCCAGAAATGACCTTTGCTATCTTAGTGCAGAGCCATTTAAATATGAAAATATTTAAACCACTAGCCTTATTGTACATGGTCAGCAATGCCATATAATATATTTTTGTTCTTTTTTTAACGTTAGATTTTATCAGGCTTTTAAGAAAGTAAAAGAACATGTATCATGTTTTTATATTGATTTGATTTTTTTTAACATAGTTATTCCAAAAAAACAAACTATAGATAATAATGAGTGATGATTTTGCCATTTTATCAGTTTTAATTAAAACTTTGTGAATGTGAATTTTTCCTGTTGTACAGTTTAAAGTGAAAGAGCATGATTTCTGTTTTCTTTTTCCTCTCGACCATGGTGCCTTCCTTTTCCCTAAATCTATACCCCCTGTACTGTCATTAAAGACAGCCTGCCTCAGAGTTTAAAATGTTCTTACATCATGTTTCTGGCTCAGAGCCTCCTGATCTCTGTTTCCTCAGGCATTTACAGTAATGTTCAAATTCATCCACAGCCAGCATTCAGAGTGTTGTTCTGTTAGACTATGCAAATCTTTGACTTGGGAAACCTTAAAGACGGGAGCTATCTGAGCTGTTATAGTGATGTGTTTCTTCTAATTTTGCCTACATGTGCTTTGTTGTTGTTATCTTCCAGGAATGATAAGGTTTGCTGTAAATGAAGGAAAAATATCCTCCGTTCAGATAACAAGGCAGATTGTGATTGAATTGATTGTTACTGTTTCGGCAAACACATCCAAAAGCCTTTTGAATTCAATCTTGTAAAATTCTATGGATGTGAATGACATTTAATATTAAACATATTTAAGATGATTATATAGCAGTGTTGTGTGTTTAATTCTCTTCATCATCTGTTCAGCGTGCCATGACAGAAAATATGAATCAAACAACTATTTTGACTGGGACTACTGTACATATATGTATATATACACAGTACCAGTCAAAATTTGGACACAAATTTGGATTTATTTTCTACATTCTAGAACAATACTGTATTTTTTTTTTACTTAGAAATAACGCATATTGAATTCAGTAATTAAATAACAACAACAACAGTCAGTTGTTATTTTAAGACATGAAGGTCCGCTGTTCTGGAACAGTTTTTGCAAGAACAGTACTGCAAAAACCCATCAAGCACCATGATGAAACTGTCTCTCATGAAGACATTTCCAGGAAAGCAAGACCAAACCTTACCTCTGCTGTGAGAGGAGAAGTTAATTTAGAGTTACCAGCCTCAAAAAGCACAAATTAACAAACAACACCTCAGATTAGAGCCGTTATGAAGGATTTACAGAGCATAAGTAGCAGTTCAATACCAATTGTTCAAAGGAGATTATTGCTTCTTTAATTTTTTTTTTTTTTAGACAACATGTAAAGTGCTGCACCAAATTTAAACATTGGCTGGACAGTAGAGAACCATGTAACAACCTCAGCAGCAACCTCATTTCCCCTTTTGTTTTTTCCAACCACTCAGCATCACCTGTATGCTTATCAACGGCTTGATCATCCGCACCTGTTTCTCACTAGTGCATGTCTTACGTTAGATGTTTTATGTTTGAATGATTCATAGGTCACAGTGTGGCTTAACAAACGAAAAACATTCCATTTAATCTGGTCATGTTCAGGCATGTTTGGGTGTGTTGGTATGATGTACAAAAACTTTTAGCCATATAGTGTACAGTATGTATGGCTATAATCAGCATATGGCCTAGGCTGCTGCTATATGGAAAGCTTTGTGATGATGAAAAATGTATAAATGTCTATAAATGTCTAATAAATAATCTAAGTATGTTTTCATACAAGCAATAAAGAACATATTTATCAGATCCATGTTTTAATCTTTAAAATAAAATGGTTGATAACCACTACCATGTGACCACAATAATTGAATTCTGTGTTTATGCCCCATATTTTAAACCAATAAATCCATTCGACTTAGGCTATTGTTTTGGGCATGAATTATTCTAATCTTTGACCAGTAGTTGTTTAGCAATCAAATCCTCACATGGAATGTGCAAGAATTATTTATTTTAAATATTATTAATTATAACCTAAACAATTAAACAGTAGATTTAAAAACATAATTTTATAACACTAATAAGCTGCTTTAGGTTGTGCAGTACATTGTTTTTTTTTTTTTTTTATACAGTATATCATGGGTAAGTCTGGGTATTAGAGCACAACATGAAGCAAAGCTCCATTCCTGTATTTAGCCCAGGGCCCCAAATTCCCCAAAATCCTCTAAATCCCTAAAACCATGCGTTTACTTCCCTCCTCATTGAAAATGTGAACTTTCAAGCACATGATACGATATCATTTTCCAAAAAACCATGACATCGAACTGTAATCTTTTATCAAATCATAATCCTCCAAAGCTGCATTGAAATAAAGAAATAAAGCATGCTTCATGTGAATAGAGGATTTTTTTTTGTCTATGAGAATGAACACCAGAGGGCGCTGTAAACATGGTGGATAGTATGAGGTATTCTTAAATATGACTGACTTAGTAGGAAAAAAGAAACCTCAGGTTTTTAATATTTCATGTATTATGCTGTGTCTAGGGGTATTGAAATATTTGAACCCATCAGTTTAAAAAATGGAACCTTCCACAAATTAAACCTTCCACTCAAAAAAATTAATAAAATCTATTTCAGTTATTGAATATTATTTGGTTTGGAAGATATTTTATCTTTTTTGTACATTTGTGTTTGTATACTAAACATAAAAATTAAAAGAATAGGGAAACATAATATGATGTATATTATTTTAATATAATAGTAATAATATCATATTATTATCATAATATCATCATCTACAATATATCAATATATAACATATTATTAAACACAATCAGGGAAATAATAATAATAATAATAATAATAATAATAATAATAATAATAATAATAAAGCTTAATAATAATTTTTAAAAATGTTGTTTCTCAGGAAGTGGAATGCCACAATCTGCCATATAATCGTCGCTCATTTGCTTTAAGTTCAGTAACTTAAAGATGATGTCTCAATGGAACATGTGGCACAACCGCAAAGGCTTCTACCACATAATGTTATTTTTAAAATAAGAAGAGACATAAGAGAAAAAAAGAAAAAGAAAAAAGGAAATTAGGTTCAGAGCTATAATTCAAGCATCAATCACGATTAATTTGCCATGGCCAATGATTTTCCTTAAGCCCTTGTGATTCAAGTGGAAATCATCTTCAGTAGGAGGAAAACACATGGGTGCTCCTTCCTCATGGTTCCTCTAGGGGACAGTAGAGAACCATGAAATTCCCATTGCTCCCTCTCCCTGCTAAGAGCTTCATCTCACTTATTCCCCATGTAACAATTACAGAAATAGACCTGCGATGCAATTAACCTATTTTTAAATACCATTTTATTAGGCCGGTTTATCCCGGATAGGGAAAGGTTTAAAATAGGATGGGATGAGGAATAGAGTAGCATGCGGTTCAGCTGTACATGCTGCACCTCACACGTACACAGAATGAACATGGAGGTCTGCTGCTTTATTTAAACAAATCAATCTTAAAACATGACACAGGGAATTCTTCTGAATTAGATGTGCTGATTAAAGGCAGTTCGGAAGAGAAACAAATAAAAACGAAATAACACGATTCATGTCAAATTGGAGGCAAATCCAGTTATCACCATGTGCAATGTTCAGGCTTTGATGTGGAACAGAAGACGCGGGCAAACAATCGGATGATACACATTCTATTCCTTTTCAGTTCAATTAAATTCAAATTGTATAGTGATTTTAACAAAAAGAGTTTGTTGCAACGTAGCTTTACAGAAATCCAGATGTTTATTCTGATCCCTAATGAGCAAGCCAGAGGCAAACACAACTCCCTGAGCTGACATGGGGAAGAAACCTTGAGAGGATCCAGACTCAAAAAGGAACCCAGTGACAACGGATGACTGAATTTTTTTAAATGTAAAGGAGGAAAAGTTAAAGAGGACTAAGTGTAATGTTCACTATGTTTTTCAGTAGCACTATGAGCCATTACCAGTTGAAGAAAGTAACTAGATATTGACTAAAATCCACTCTGTTATGTGATGTGTCCACTTCTTTATTTCATTACGTTGCTATAAATCACACTTTCTCACTCCTCGTCCTGTATATTTAACTGCTTTCCATGGCCGCTCACCTAATTAGCCCCTTTTTAATTGAAGTGGATGTGTTAGAGCAGCAAAACACTAAAATGCAAATGACAATAAATTATACACTGTTTTAGAAAATCCTGCATCTTGCAAAGGTGTTTAAAAAACTGGGGGGGAAATTACAGGAATTACAGGAAAACCAGGAAGAAATGTGCATGGAAAAAGAATCAGCAACGACTAGGATGAAAGATCACTAAACACAAAAACTTGCATGGTAAAAATGGTTGGTAGAAATCTAATAATGAAAGTAAGAGATTTTGACTAAAGACCGGCTTGTTATTGAGAGAAAAACGGTTTCAATTTGCTAGGGAGCATAAAGATTGAACTTTGGAGCAATGGAAAATGGTCATGTGGTCTGATAAATACAGATTGACCCTATTCCAAAGCAGTGGTTGAATCAGTGCTGGAAGAGAAGCACATTAGGCGATGCCCCCAACACACATAGTGGCCACTGTACAAGCCTTTGGGGGCAGTGTTATAATCTGGGGTTACTATAATCATTTGGTCAGGTCTAGACTCAACAACGTTATGTGGCAATAAAATGAAGTCTGCTGAATGTATTGAATGACCAGGTTATCACATCTATGAATTGCCCTGATGTCACGGGTATAATCCTGGACTCAAATTGTGTAAGAGTAGTTCTGGGAGCCATTTTCACACATAAGTTGGCCAGAACATTGCATGTCATTATTAAAAGTTGATATAAAAAGTTTTTTTGTGATGGAGTGACATGTTTCATCTAGCAGGCAAAATTACTGACTTTTACTTCTTAGCCATTCAGCAGTAGAAAAGCAACATACAGTATGTCCTGACAGATAGTTTTCAATGGTAACACTTCAGACTCTTCCTGTTGCCGTAGATAGTTGAAAGGTTTACTATCCATCCAGTAACCTCTATAGTCGAAGTCCTATAGAGAAGTCCTAGAGACCGTGGAGGCCAGTAGTGACCATTATATTTATTCCCATTTGTACATCCATGGTAGAACCTCCGTTCAACACACTTTGGGCGATTTGGATATGTCAGTTAGCCTAATCTTCATGTTTTTGGACTGTAGGAGGAAACCGGAGAACTCGGGAATCAAACCCAGGACTTGGAGGTGCAAGGCAACGGTGCTAATCACTAAGCCACCATGCCGCCAAAAAGGTTAGCGGAAGATTATATTTGCACTTGTAAATAATTAAATAAATGGATAACATTTGGATGCTTGTACTTTAGAAGACGTGTTGCTTATGAAAATTATTTAATGAATACACTTACACTCAGTACATTATTACTTTGCAGTGTTCTCATTTAGAACAGTAATGATTTATAATCCCACTATCGATTATCACCTCACAAAAAACTGAAGAAAAAAAAAACAATAGTGGTCAAAAGTATTAAGACACCCAAGTACTGCTGACATCTTTTTGACTCTACGCTCAGCTGGATCCAGCAGGTTTTAAAGAATAAAGCACTTCAAACTAAATACTGATTGTTCTACAGCCATTTCATTGTATAAATAACTAATTATTTTTATTATCTGGATTAAAACATTTAAAAAAATATTCTCAATAGTTTTCACAGGTGCCACTGTGTATATTCAACAATTCCAAGCGTTAATCTATTGGATCAATCAATAAATCCATGTTTTTTTTATTTTTAATTTTTTTTTACTTATGGTATTTACTGATTTATTTAATGTAAAACTTGTGCATGTGTTCATTCTGGAATTTTTGCATTCACATAATTTGCCTGTCACTTTCTTCCCATAATATTTTCATTTTCACACTTTGTTACATTCATTAAAATTTATTCTTCATTCTTAAACATTTAGTGTCCTACAGTATCTGTCTGTCTGGATACTACAAGGGTTCAAAAGGTCACCGTCTTTCCTCAGTTTTACCTCCTTCTAAACTACTAGCTCGCTACAAGGCACCAACGCTTCTACGAATAGATATGTATCTCCAGCACTCTTCATTTAAACAGCCATTCTCAGACGTGAGTAAGGAAATCGGCTTATTTTGACTCACACGTCGCAGTGTCTTTAAGCTCTGCCAGGTCCCAGCCTCGCTGCAGCACCATTCTCCCCTCTTTCTTTATGATGCTAATGGACTTCCGTATCTAATAAATCCCTATAGATTTGAAGTACCGAAATGTTATGGCTCGAATACAACATCCCCCCACCCACCCCCCAGTTTATCCCTCTCTTTCTCTTCTGCTCATTCTTTGTGTGAGAGAAGTGTCTGTCAAGCATGTACTGCAGGTTGTCTCTAAACTAAAGCTGATGTGAGAATGGGAGAGAAAAAAAAATCTAATAAAATTAGTTTGAACTCCTGAAGTGAGTATGACCATGAAAGTTGCAATCCTTGCTTGAGATAGTTGATCAAAGTGTATTAAATGTTGAACATTCCACTTAACTTCATGTATAGACTTCTCTTTGACCATGACCATTATGTTAACATAACGTTATAGCAAATATTAAAAATATTTTAAAAATTTCACATTTCACAATGTTGTGTTTCACTTTACATTCTCATTTATTCATCAGTCACTGCTTTATCCTGGTCAGGGATACATTTATGGCAGACCCCGTTATTCAGAAGTGGCTTTCATTCATCTCACTAAACATGGTTGAGTGCCTGGCTCAGTGCGAGTGCTGGGATTTGGACTCACCCCCTTTTGATCTGAAGTTAAACATCTTTACCACTGCAGTACCACTGTTATGTGGTATCATTGCACTTGGGTTGTGGTCTCCACTGAGTACCCACACACATACGTGCACACACATATTCACTGCAGGTTTAAAGCCCAGGCTTGCAAACTATATGATATATGACACCACTGAGTCTGCAATAATATGGCCAACTTCATTCCAAAATCTAGGTTAGTCCTACCATTAATTAGTTCAACGACGATGATGAGAATCGAACTACAGTGAACAAATTTAATCTGTTCCGAAAGCGAGATTGTAGCTCGAAATTTTGTATATCGAAGCACATTTTCCCATTGAGAACAATGTAAATGCGGATAATGCATTCCAGCTACCCCAAAATTCCAAGTTTTTAATATTTTAATCAAGTTTTGCATATGAAAACAATTGAAACATTTAGAAAATACATATTAATGAAGAAAAATACAAAATAAACAGACATTAAACCTCACTTAATATTTAATAATGATTGTGATTTTTGTGAACGACAGTTTCCAGACAATCAGACACTCAGTACACAACACAGGACAGAGTTTTACTGATTATTATTATTATTATTATTTTAATGTCCACTGAAATTTCGACATTTATTTATTTATTTGGTACCATACTTGTTAACTTTCTTTGTATCCATGGTGATATATCTTCACTGAATCATGCACAAACACACTTCTCTCCACTCGCGCAAAAAAGTTTTGACCGGATATGGAGATGCGCGAAACCGGAAGTGCATGCGCACGGCTTGATTGCTTGAATGCCGAAACTGCTTCGCCATGTCAACGCAAAATCCAGCCAAAATTTTGGTCTTTATTATTATAAATTATAAATTATAAATCTGAATTATTTTTTACTCATGGTAAAAATATCTGTCCCTTTTGTCAATTTTTGACTGTGTGCCTCAGAACAATTTACTCGAGCGTTTTTCATCAGTGCTCAGTGTACTTGTGGCACGTCAGTCACGTGACTGTAATGTTTCCTTAATTCCCAATTTTTTCAGAAGCAAAAGCAAAAGCAAGTCAGGTTTAAAAGAACCAAAAAAACTAACAAAAAAAACCCTAAGTAACTTAGGTAGAATGTCTGCCAACTATTCAGCAAAAGTGATTTTATCTTCAAATCTCTTTATAATAACTGAAGCAGTGGTTCTACATGTAAAAGGCGGCCAACTGTCAACAATTTTCAATTGTTCTACTTTCAGAGTGGGTAATACATACTGTAATAATACATAACAGTTTAATATTCCTTGCCTGAAACTGACCATTTTATTGTTTAAACAATGAAAAGAATCCAGTCATTTATTGCTATGCACAAATTTGTAACATCTATGTATATTTATTCTACTTCTAATACATTTTGTCCAATTCAGCCTGCTCCACCTTCCTGCAGTTTCACTTGTCTTCCCTTGTCTTCTGCCTTTCTCTACAGCAACCTGTCTCTTTACTTCCTACTCTGTTCTTCCAGACTTCCACTCTTTCATTCCAGAGAGCTCCCCTGGGAAGGGTATGTCATCGTACCCCCTACCAGCAAGGGATCAAGGGGTCGAAAGGCTGCTGATTGAGGTAATTTAGCTCTTGGACGCGAGAGGCCTCTCATTCTCATTCCTAATAGGCACACATCAAAATGATCAAGAGGGCGGGGTTGGGGGGGTGTTGTAAAACTTGACAGGTCAAGACAGATTTATTTCTTTTCATCCAAGGATGCTAGAAACTTTTATTAACACTAAGTGACATTGTGAAGTTCGTAAAAGTTCGCGCACATCGCCTTGTTTTAAAACTTTAGATATTGCTTATTGATCCTAGCACATCCATTAACAGACCATTTTTTATGATCTCTTCGCGGAGAATCGACAGCCAGTATTTCAGGTCTGACACACGCCTCGTGGAAATGTGGGGTTTCATGGCGGAATTGAAGGTTATGTATTCGTTATGGTGCTGTCCTCTTCTCACATATCCTCCAAGATCAATAGTAGTCCCTGCCCACCAGTCGTGGCTTATTTTAATGAGGCTGACAGAACCACGGCCCCTGTCTGTGCTCGAGCTCTTTAGAAAGGGAATAATAAAGTTAGAGGATTGACGTGCACCGCATTGTGTCAGGAAGCTAAAAGGAAGTCTTTCATTTTTTTCTCTGAAAGGTCAGTGCTTCTCCATGACAGCTCTCTCATAGGTACTTGCTCAGGAACTTCACCTACTTTTCCACTACATATTTAATCCCTCTCTCGAATTCAGCATCACAGGAAAGCCCAAATTGGCAGAAAAAGGGTGAATATTATTCTTCACATGGAGACCTTTCGTGTCTTTCAGGCCCGCTGACAGGTTAATGCACTAAGAAGTTTTTCTTCTCTAGTTCCCTTGGGCCCCTTGTTTTTCAAGGACCCTTCGAATCATCTCTACCTTCTTAGTCTTTTACTGAACGGTTGCTTTTAGAATAGAAAGCAAAGGCTCGAAGGCTAAATGGCGTTGTCCAGTCTTTAGAACACGCTCCTCCTTTCATTAGCTGTGGATCAAAACTCGCTCAGGACGAGCCGTTTTGACCCATCAGTCCTTTCTTCGTCTTGCGTAGGTCTAATTAAAGCAACACGGATGGAAAATGATGAAATAAGCAGCCAATTCTCCATTCGCAAAATGGGAAGATCAAATCGACTTGCGAGCAATTAATGGGCGAACGGTCGAGAATAAAAGCGTGGATTCTGCCACAATGGGCTCCTTTTAGTACCACACTTGGGTGATTAGCCTTAAGGTCATATGAAACCAGGGGATGACCTTGTAGATTAGAGCACCATATCTTCTGTGCATCCGCTCCTTCATTCCCAGTGTTATTAGTAGACTATGTTCAACCCCAAAGGAACAGGATTCCCCTTTGAGATCCTACTCAGAGAGCAGGGATCCTTTTGCCAGAGTGACTACCGTGTCATCATATCATGCCTTGAGGCACTATCAGCAAGTGCTGAAACTTTTCCAATGGCCACTTCAAATCAGTTTTTCACACAGAACTGCAAAACCTATTATGCAAAACTATGTCGTTCTGTGTTTTCGCATACCTCAGCTGTGTTTTCCTGGGCCTCTCTCTGGCTGGATGGAGCTCCAAGTTATACAAACCGAGAGCAGGGGCTGATTAAAACCTGAACCCCTGCTGTCTACACAACCACTGCAGCTGCAGTCTGCATGTCTGCTGTTATCTGCTACTGAACCAGTGAGAGTGTTGACCTGCAAGCAGAGATCCAATAGGGGGAAGCAGTGGTCCATGTATGAGCGCACATGTAGTAATGAAGACGGAGAGCCTGGATTTCGGTGGCTACATGAGCGACCGTGTCCGAAATGAGACTTGCTGTTATAGGAAGATTTCATTAAACCTTGTTATTAAAAGACCAGCACAGGTCATGGAAAAATTAATTGCGTCAGATTGTAGAAATAAAGAAATGTTTTAGTTTTAGTTTTAGCAGTACTGCTGAAATCTACACCTATATACACCTATAATCTAGAAATAGGCCAGTTTAAAAAATAAAATTGAACTAAGTAAGAAAATATTGTCTAAAAAATATCATATACTTCTGCAAAGACTACTCATTTTACACATAGGTCCTGGTCTTTGGAGTATAAAGGGCAAAAGTAGGAAAAGAGGAGAAAAGAAAAGAAAGAAGTAGACTCATGTTTATTCAACTGGTGCTTGACCCGGAGGGTCTTGTTAAAGATGGTTAAAATGAAAGCATATCAGAGGGCAGGTTAAACACCTTTTGTTCCTCTTGATGCTTCAGAGGGATGAAACCGGCGCATATCCAAAATGCATGTTTTTTATTTATAAATTTTTTTTAAATACACCTTGAGAATTTTATTAAAATATATTTAAAACTTTAAGGCATACAACCTTCCACATATTGATCCCAACATGCTGTCAATTATTTCATTCATTCCATGAGAAGAAATCAAAAAATACCATTTGTATGTATGGGATATATGAAAAATTTATATTTCAAATTATTCTTCACATTAATATGTCTATCTATATTTATATCTTTCTCTCTATGTAGATATATTGTAACATTTTCATTAAGGGTGGTGTTATAAACACATACAGTTATAAGGACCTACTGTACAGTATAAGGCTTATACGAATTTTCCTATTTATATTTTGACCTCCATGTACCACCTATGTAAAGTGAGAGATTATTGTCAAATATTAGGTATATTTATGTCACTTATGTGTCATTCTGTAGCCCTAAAAAACTAAAACTTATATTTAAAATTTTTTTAAAAAAAATAAAATAAAAACTTTTTTCGTCCTAGCAAAAATGACCCAAAGTATGACTTATAGCAGGAACTCCACAAGACCTTTGAAGATGTACTGTGGTATCCTGCACCAAGACCTTTGTAGCAGATCCTTTAAGTTCTGGAAGTTTTGAGTTAGGGCCATCATAGATCAGACGTCCCACAGATGATTGACTGAAGAAAGATCCGCAACAATGTTTAGGTAAAATAAATGGTACATGTCAAAGAAACATCCACATGAATGACAGGACCAAAGGTTTCCCAGCAAAATATTGCCCATGAGTTCTTCGCATAATGCATCCTGATGCCATTCCACCCCCCACACACACACACACATCGGGCCATCCAAGTGATGTAAAAAACCAGGTGATTGATCAGACCAGACCACCTTCTTTGATTGCTCCATTGTGCAATGTTTTTTAAGTGCTTTCATTGGTGGACACAGGTCAGCATTGGGAAATATAATGGGCAAAATGGTCACAAACGCTTACCCTCTCCATAACCCTAATTTTACCCTTAATTTCATTAATATTTTTGACTATTTTGCTCATATTAAACACATGAGAGCAATATTAACCACAATATTAGGTACCCGTAAGTCACAGTACACCCATCAGCCTTTAAGATACTGCTGCGAAAATCTAAATCCACTTTTGCATATTCTTCATACATCATTCACTCGAGTGCTGATCTTGGGTTTTATTAAGTATTATACACTAGGAACGTATAATCCTTTTCACCATACCTGCTGATTTAAAAATAAAATTATCACCGAGCCAACCTGCTTTGAACACACTCCCTGGCTTTGTCTAAAACCTAAAGCTCAGAAACTCACTGAACTTTACTGCACGTGCCCATGCGTTCGATGTCTATAGGACCTGATGTGGAGATACAGTCCAGCTCCAAGACTGAATCTATTTTCAGGCTCCAGGTAATAAGAAAAGTTTTCACTCTTCAGCCTGGCTTGCGGGAGATAAAGCAAGGATGATTGTGTGCCAGCCAGATCTTAACTGCATGCTCCGTCTGGGAGAATATATTCTTCAATATCGTCGTTATTATGGCTGGCGGAAGGAAGAAGACAGGGAGAGATACGGCTAAAAAACAAGTTACTCTGCAAATGCAACAGAACCTGGTTACAATTAGGAGGCGATTTCCTAAAAGGTCAATGAATTCAGATAATATCCTTAGAGGGAGGAAATTTAATACCCTTTTTGGCTGAATTAATTAATTATAATATTAGGCTCGCTCAAGGGGGCCCTTTTCTTGAGTGATTAAGTGAGGACGTATCTTTAAAAGACTCCTCAAACCTCATGGGTGTTTGGCCTTTTGAACCTGGGCATGGAACATACATTTGTATATACTGCATGGATGTGTGGTAATATACTGTACATAAACTCACTAATGCATTACACTTATGGCAAGGCATCGAGGCATGATACATTTTTTTATTGGAGATCTTCTACTTTGCTTTGCATTGCAGGACAACTAGAAATGTAAGCATGATCGATCAAATTTTTTTCCCTTAAAGAAATATAGTGTTACCAGGGGTGGCACAGTCGTTTAATGCAGTTTCCTTTCTTACTTCGAACACATGCTGTCTAAGCTGATCGGTGTACCAATGGCCTGTAGTGTATGATTGGGTGTGTGAGTTTGTGTGATGTGTTGCCACACCATCCAGTGTGTACAGGATAAGTGATATAGATAATGTTACCAGGTCATTAAGTCATACAGAGCAAGAGTTCTTATCTTGCTTTCAACATTGATGAAAGCAGGATAAAATCCAATTACATTTTAGTTTCTCATTTAAATTAAAATGTTTTTAGAAATGTCAAAATATTGCTCCTTACTTTTTTCTTTTTTTAAAAGTATCAATCGGATTATTATAGAAATTAATCTCCATGTGTGTAACCCGCATGTACAGTACATACTGTATATTAGAACAGATAACATATTCTAAAAATGACTAATATGACTAGTAGATGCTGTATTAGTTTATTATTATTTTTTTTTTAACAGGTATCTGACTGTACTGTACACTGAATGCATTAGGACTGGATCATGATAAAAAAAAAAAAAGACCCATGAGTGAGAATTGTTTTCCTTTCATACTTCTACTTTCACACTTGCTAAAGGTATAAAGGTGTAGGACAGAAACAATGTTAATTTATGAATATGAATGCACTTTTTTTTTTTTTTGATGCTTTGCTCCAGTAACCTGACCTAAATCCTGCCGTGATGCGCTCCAAAATAAAACCATATTTATGCTTTTATTTATAGTGCCGCCGCTCCATATTGCACATACACGATCTGGGCATGTGCCTGCATTTCTGTGCCGTAGAATCAAATTAAAATTTCACTGTTCAATATGAATAAACATTTATACTCATTAAAAGAATGATCTTCAGCATTATTAAAGGACAATCTTCCTGGGAAAATAAAACAGACGTTATAATAAGATGCTGCTTACTGAACCAGAGTTTGACTTCAAACTGAGGCCAAGTTTCATAGTATAGTAGATATAACATAATACTGATATAATTTCGGCCAACTTTTCTCATACACTCTTCTGATGTAAATTTAAATACAGATAAAGATTGAAATAAATCAATCTCCAACAAAATACATATATAAATAATGACATTGTCTTCCACTCTTACACAATCTGTACAATCACAGTCATTCCAAACACTGAGCATCCTCTTGATGTCTCTATCCCATTGCTCTCATCCGTCATCATACAGGCCTCATTAGTCCTGTTTTCCATCCCATAATCCAAACCGTGTCAATCAGCACCCTCTTAAGGACAGCGCCTTGAAAGGTTTGCAACATCACAGCCTCCTTAACCCCCATCACCTGTAATAAATACATCATGTTCACCAGGAAACTCACTCAGCATTTGCTGGATTTTCTTTTATTTATTTTACTTTTTTTTATTTTTTTTTAGCACATTGTCATTCAGAGCTTTTTTGGAGATCATTTCAAATTTTGTTAGCAAGCCACTGTAGCCCTCATTTTGTTCCATGATTGATCTCTCAGCGGGGAGTCAGGTGGGATTTGGTAGTATTGGGACGATAATTAAAAAGCGGTCCATGGCCTATAAAGTGGTTAAGCTGACATGCTTAAATTAAAGCGGAATGCGGTGAAGGCCAGACCCATAGGATGCTTCTGTTCGGCTGTCTGTAACATTTACGAGGCTACGAGTGTAAGCTTGTGAAGTCCTTGTTGCTGATCGATGGACAGAAATCTACACTGACACATACCTCAAATATGTCTGAGACAAGATCTGACATGTTCATGACAAGAAAAGAAAAGGAAATGTGCTTAACCTATAATACCTGGTGCTCTAAGAATAGCCTTATGACTTGGTTTCAAATGCATACACTGACCAGCCTTAACATTAAAACCACATGGCCATTACACACCTTCGGGGGCCGTGTAGAGTCATGCCCTGTGCGGTCAGAGCTATTTTATCGGTCAGCGCTGCACAATACTGGGCATAATGATTTAAGGTTTTAACATAATGGCTGATTGGTGTGAATGTAAAATTTCCCGCTATTGAGACAAGTTGATATAAGAAGTCTATAAGGAATTTGCAATGGGAACACCACATTATCCAGATACTTTAAAACCACAGTGACTTTCTCACTTCTGATTGGTCAGAAAAAACAACTTAAACAAGCACTTTTATTATTATTATTATTATTATTATTATTATTATTATTATTATTATTAAAGGACATTCCATAAAAAAAGTTATGGTTTAAAAATTTTTTGGAAGGAGTACAATAACAGTCACAGGGGTAAAACTCCAAACTCCTTAGGAATTTAGGAAGTTAGTTTCACAATAACATGCCAAACTTCATTTTGTCAAAAAAAAACTCTGACCATCAACAACAATGAATGGATGAAATACAGTAAACTGTATATATTCTTTTATTATTATTATTATTATTATTATTATTATTATTATTATTATTATTATAAAGTTGCACTTGTTGGCATATTGCTTTGGAAAAATAAAATAATTTGTCTTGCAGGAGAATGAATTAAGACAATGCAAAAAAGAAAGAAAAAAATAAACATAAAACAATATTTAAATTAAATGATGATAAAAATAAAAAACATATTAGTATTCCTATGATTTTTTTCTGTTTGTAGGATCTTTCTATTCCTTCTTCTCTTCCTGCTTTATATAAATGCGTTATATATTTTTTCATGAATTTTGCCCTGCAACGGACCGGCACCTCGTGCCCTAAGTCTCCAGTATACAGGATAAAGTGGTACTGTATAGACAATGAGTGAGTGAGTAAAGTAAAGTAACTGTTTAGGTACTGATCTAACACAGTGCTTGTTTCTCACACAGGAAGGGTAAAGGCTAAGCAGGATGCCTCCTGCTTCAGTTTCTGAATTCATTTCCATCTTTTTTTTTTGTGATGCTAGAAACACTCCTAACCCCTTGCACCCCTGTGGCATTTCTCCGACCTCACTAAACATTCAGGTGAATTATTTTGGTGAGATCTAGCAATGGCTTCAAACCACACGAGTCCCCTGACCCCCAAACCCCCACCCCGCCCCCCCAATGGGAATTTTAAAAAACACTTTCTTTTCATGAATTTTAATCAGGCATAATGTATTGATTAATTATTAATCGAGCAACATAAAAATGATGCCAGATGGGAATATTTTCAAAAAGAATAGAGAAAACGATTCAGAGGCTGAGGACTTAAAAAGTACATACTGTACGGTGCACTGTCGAGATATAAACTATGAGGAGACTTTCATGTTTTCATGTTTAAAATTAGTTTTCTTACTTGTAAACTAGGTCTTTCACTTATTTGGACAACGTTTTCAACCACAAGGGGATTGAAAGTGAATACAGAACTGTTAGGATGGCTAAATAACAACTTCATTTGAACTCTGGGAAATAGGCAAACTACGTACATTTTAAGTGAAAATGTACAGTATAGCCTTGTATAGTATTTCCTTATACAGAAATGTTCTTTGTAAAAATAGATTCACTTTATTATTTTAATAAAACTGTGCCCTCTATTCAGCTACACGATCAGAATCAGAAGTGCACGCTGAATATTTAAAAAAGTCATCATTGAGATAGCTTTTATATTTGTAATATTGCATAGTCTTGCCATCTGTATCACTTAGAAAACAATGAAGGCAAACTAGACATCTCATTTTGAAATATCGGTCCTCATCATGGTTCTTGCCTGCGTTCCTAGATTTTGCGAATCTCAGACTATTTCTTGTGGACTTCATTTTATCTAAAAATATTGAATCGTGTTCAAACAGCAACTAAAATGAAAACCTGAACATGCAGGTGTCTGACTCTTTCTCTGTAGTAATACTAATGTCAGATCAGCGCAGCGCCAAGAGAACAATCTCACCACCCAAGGACAATCATCTTTATTACCTCTTCATATTCAATAACCATATTGAATATGAATCACAACTCTCTTCATATCACTATTCAAGTTTTTTTTTTTTTTTTTTTTTTTAATACTCAAAATGTACAGCTCAAAGGAAGGGATGTGGTGCTACCCAAATTTCCACAACTTTGCCAACAAAATCAATGCATATTAACCTATGCAGCAAGTCCTGAGTGAAAACAGCAAATTACAAATTACCTGCCTGATTACCGCTGACCCCAAATATCCTGCAGGCATGAATATTCATTAGGAATTTCAGTCCAGTCTCTCAAAAAAAATCATTTTGCTCTCTCTCTCTCTCTCTCTCTCTCTCTGACACACACACACACACATTTTTTTCTTTGCATGGACTGTGAATAAAAATGATTAATGAAATTCTCACACATACAAATTCATCATTGAGGGAGCTGGAATGGTAATAAGGATCCAATTAAAGGCCCAGTTGGATAGGAACAGTGGGGGCCTCACACTCCCTCTACATATCTGCACCGAGGGCCAGTCTCTCTCTCTCTCTCTATCTGTCTCTCTCTCTCGCTCTCTGTCTGTCTCTCCCACACAGACAGCAGCAATGCCACTTACACACTGTCAAAACAAGAAGAGTTTTTTTGTACATTAGCATGACTGATTTCACAGCTCTAGCTCATACTTAATTTGTGCTGGATCATGCCAGAGAGAATTCAACACGCCTACATTCTATGAATAACAACAACAGCAACAACAATAATAATGATGAAACAGTTAAACAATTATCATTCTTTATACAGTACATATTACAGAAACACACACTCCGCTCATTAACAAAATTTAGGACGACACTAGCAAGTCCAGAGAGTGGAGAGCGCTTTCCTCAGGGTGTACTGAATATGCTGTCCTGTGATGCAACATGATGATGATGATGAAGCAGAAGCAACAAGAGTCAGGATACCCCTTCACCGTTTGGTAGCTGCTGTATGATTTGGGAAAGTTGGCCAGTGGGTGGGAGTCAGTGACCACATCAGACTCTGAATCAGGTTTTATTCGCCAAGTATGTCATCACAAACATGAGGAACGAGATTCAGTTTGTGAGTCACAAAGTGCAGATCTACTGTACATAATAACACGGTACATTTGTCATAGACAAGACACTACACACAGTGTACAGTACACATGACAATGGCAAAGAAAATGACTTTTCTTTAACCACGTGGTTGTTCTTGCATTCAATTCAATGTTAGTTATATAGAGCTTTTCACAATGGTCAATGTGGCTAAGCAGCTTTACAAAATGAAAAGAAAATATGTGAGAAAATATACACATCATTAAAATAATCACATTGTCCATTCGGCTCTTCGGTTTCCTCTCACCTCCCAAAAACATGCTGGAGTGATGACTCTAAAATACCCCTGAATGGTAAAACATGGATGTTAAATGTGTGTGCATGGTGCTGGACCTGTGTGTGTATTTTTTTTTATTTTTTGGGGGGGGGATCCAGCATGACCCTGACTAGGATTAGGTACTTACTGAAGATGAATGGATAAAAATACTGATGAATGAAGTGCAGAAGTTACAATTCCAGTCTATGACTCTTTTAACCTCTCTTTCTGTGGTGTTAAGCGAGGCCTGTTTCATGTTTTCGGGGCTCTGCACTCCTGCTTCCCTGATCTCTGGTTAATTTCATGTTCGGTTGGATTCCAAGATGGCCTGTCTGTTGGCCAAATATTTGTGCTGGGTAATCTCTTATCTCACAGTTCTGATTCTGGGAGAGGTGGCTGTGATCATGGTGAAGCAAAGCCACGCCGGATCAGACACACGGCATTAGCGTCACACTTAGTTTGCAGGACAGAATCAGAAATGTGTATTTGCATGAGCTAACAAGTTTGAACTGGTAAAAAGGGACGGAACTGAAGGCCAACTTTATCACAGGTCCTGGAAGTTATTCCATTTTGTTTGAGCAAGTCACGCAAGCGATACGTTGCTGACTGTGTACGTTGTAGAAATGTTTAACTGTATCTTTCTGCATTTCCCCCAGCAACCTAGAAAAGTTTTATTAATCAATATGAACCAATTGCAGGATAGAGATCAGGATGGAGACAGCAGAAAGAGAGAAAGACAAGAAGAACCAGGTGTGAAGACGACACGGTTACAGGCCTAATGCACAGCATATTCTTGTTTCTTTTTCTTAAAAAACATTAAAATTCAATTATTTGTCACATGTATTTTACAGCGCAGTGAAGTATTAGGCAGGGGATAGCTCAGTGGTTAGGTTGTTGGCCTATAGTCTAGAAGGTCCCATGCTCAAACCCCATCACCACCATGTTGGGCCCTTGAGCAAGGCCCTTAACCCTCAACTGCAGAGATGTACGGTATAACGAGATAAAAATGTAAGTCGCTCTAAATAAGGGCGTCTGCCAAATGCTGAAATGTGATATTTTTTCTGCATATCTCAGTTAGGAAAGTAGAGTCAGAGCGCATCAGTCCTTTTTTAAACACTCATTGGTTTGCAAAATGTCAATTTGTACATTTCACTACTTTAGAGTGAAGTTTATAGTGATATTTACTGCACATGAAATCAGTTAACATAGACATTTTCATTTATTCTCGTTACTGATTATCCTGTAGAGGGTCACAGGACGCCTGAAGCCTATCCCAGGAGGCTTTGGGACAGGGTGCCAATCCTCTGCGTGGCACACATGCACACGCACACTCACACACTCAATCACACAATACAGGCAATATGGAAATGCCAATTAGTCTACTCTGCATGTCTTTGGACTGTGAGATAAAATCCACCAAGCTCAGTGAAAACACATATAGCTCTAGAAGCTGGCATGGCATTAAAAAAGAAAGAAAAAAAGAAAAAAAGATGAAGTGTGACTCCATGCATACCTATTCACCCCAACAGAAATTTTAGTACAACATATTGGTTTGGAAGCGGCACAGTGGCTTGGTGGTTGGCACTGTCACCTTGCACCTCCAGGTTCCTGGTTCGATTCCCACCTCAGGTCTACATGCATGGAGTTTGCATGTTCTCCCCCTGCTTGGTGGGATTCCTCCGCGTACTCTGGTTTCCTCCAACAGTCCAAGACATGCAGATTAGGCTAATTGATGTTTCCAAGTAGTGTGTGTATGTGTGTGCGCTGCAAGGGATTGGCACCTTGTCCCCGCCTTGTGTACTTAGTTTCCTGGGATAGGCTCCAGGCCCCCCCATGACCCTGTATACAGGATAAAGAGGTATAGATGGTTAGTAAGTGATTTTGTTTTGGGATCTGGAAAGGAACTCACATGGGTAACAAAAAATGTGAAAGACTTGACAAGAGAACAAGCTCATGACTGGCTTGGAGACCTTGGCGTTATGAGGCAGCAATGCTCCCATCTGTACTTCCGCCAGACTGTTCCTCCTCAGTAGGCAAATGTTGCGCATTGTAGCGTAGTCATATCCTTTATTTGTTTAAAAAAAATCATAGAATCAATTTTCCCTCAAACACTACTTGGCTAAATTAATGAGATCTCGCGCATTACAAATCGTTAATCACTCACCTCAGAAATGAACAAGAGAACCAGGAGTTCCTGTATGTGAATGAAAGCGGTGCGGGAAAATAGAGTCAAGTTTTTACGAGACAGATTAACATTTGTTCTGTTACACGCTTCTCTCTGTCACACACACAGGAACTTTGCTTGTGCTAATTAACAATTAGCAAAGACTTGCCGGCTAATTGTGTTATTCCTTGTAATGAAGGGGCTAATTACTAGAATGTCAATTTAGATTTAATTACTATGAGCTTTGTTAAGTCCCAGTGAGCATAAGTTACAGCTTCCGTAGCCCCTTTTTCCTGGAAAAAAAAATGGTTTTGCCGGTTTTGCAAGATCTCCTACTGTCTGGTTTAAAAAAAAAAAAGGAGGGAAGTGTAAATATAAAATAAATGAGAAAGGTGTTTGAGCTTCCTATATCTGTTATGGATATGGGAAGTCTGGAAGGCTTAACGAATAATGAAAGGCTTTACCTCTGGGCTTCCAATTAGTGAGTTTTTTTTTCTTTTTCTTTTTTTTTTCTAGCCACGATGAAAAACTCAGAGTGCCATGTGCTTTTTTCTCTCTCTTAGTAGGGATTCATTTTAATATTGCACTATCCATATCCTGGTATGGTTAATTCAAGATGTCCTGGTTTAAAAGATGCTGGAGTATTGTGTATGCGTATATACAGTAGATACAGTATAATGTAAAGGTTTACCAAAAAACACTCTGAATTCTAGCACTGCTCAGTGCACTGGTCTTACACACGGTCCAGTATATGAAGAAAGTATTCAATTTAAAGTGGATTTCTCACTTCCATCTTCTGTTCTTTCAGTGTAAGATGTCTGATTTTCATCCTAACTGCCTGACTCCTTCAAGCCTCTGCCAAAATACCATAAGACAGGGTATAATATATATAATTACACCCACTTACATTAGCCATTATGCCAGTCGAGCATTCCTTGGAAAATGACACACGACCTGTCAAGACTTCATTCACGCCATTAATAAGCATCATTAGTGTCTAGTTTGAATACCCCTCTTGCACATTGCAGTCATTTTAACATGTCATATATTTTAATTTGAGGCCAAAAATAGCCGAGAGGATATTATGCACTCTCTCAGCCAGTCTTTGTGATCTCTTAATGGTCAGGAAGTTCATTGTGTGACCTTGGGTTTTTTTTTTTTTTTTTTTTTACCCCCACCAAAGAATAAGTGTCTCAGACTACCAAAAGAAAAGAAATGGCACGGTGGTGTACTTGTTTTTATGCACTTTTTTTTTTTTTTTTAACTTACAGTGATTTGAAATGTCTTGCGTCATCTCCCCTATAGTGGAAATTGCTGATAATTATCTGTATGAAAGAATTAAACTGGGACAAATGAACGGGGAGCAAATACAATTGTATTTATTCTTCTTTGAAGTGGATCATTTTGCTTCAGTACTCCTGCTTGTTCTCATGTTTCGCCACCTCTGAGTGTGCTGATGATGTCAGTGATGATGTCAGGATGAAAGGTAATCGTTCAGCATTGTTCACGAGGTACTGAACCTCCCACACGTGCGGAAACAGAAACAGAGACAAAAACTCAGCATTTGATAAAAGTCATTAACTTCTCCTCGCCTTGTTTACCGGATTTGACACAAGCAGCTTAAGGGGCTAATTAATTGTAAAAGCTTGGCACAATGGGTAATTAGCGTGAGGCTGGAGTCCCTGATCTAGCTTGGCATTTAAAAAAAAAATCTAATAATTTGTACATCATGTTAAAACACACACACACACACACACACACACACACATAAATAAACACCTCTTATTAAGGGCATCATTGCTGATACTTTTTTTTTTTTTTTTTTACATAATGAGCATGTGATAATTTTTCATAGAATAAAAAAAGCTGATATGAATTTGGTTAAAGGAGCAAAAAAAAAGACTTTTCTTCATTTTTTAAATTCTTTTTTTTCTATAATTTCTAAATAAGGAGTTTTAATAAGATACATATAAATAAATAAAATTATTTCAGCAGTTATGAGGGGAAAAAGCAAGAAGCATTGCAAGCTTATAGAAAATACTTTTGCATGTTTCATACAAACTACAAGTGATTTAAAAATCACAACAAAAATGGTACAATTCAAAAAAAATTTATGTTAGTGAATTTTTTGAACGTGCACAAAAGATTTCTTTTTTTCTTTTCTTTTTTGTACTCCATGTCTCACAGGGTAGTCACACTTGATAAATCAACCTGCAGTTGTGTTTGTTGTGTTTAATAATGCAGTATTAATATGTTGATTGAGTTGTAATTAATATAAAACAGCAAAACCATAATTGATGTTGTAACAAATAAAAAACTACAATTAGTGGCAGCAAATTAAATCACATGGGAATAAAAAAAAATTTTAATTAAAAAGACTAAAAAAAAGATCAGATGAAACACTGTGAACAAATAAAAAAAACTTCCTCTACCAGTTTTAGTTTTATAGTACAGGTACAGTATGCACCATATGAAATCTATTCGTGCATCAACCAACATTATTCAGCTTCTCAAAAGAAGTCAATGCCGAAGAAGGAAGTAAGAAGTATTGTAAAAAATATCTTCTGGAAAGATCTTCAGAAAGAAATTAATCAGTCATGGATTGAGAAAGTTACACCAGTGTACTGTACTTACTCAGGTGTCTTTTTGAGGAATAAAGGACTTTGCATATAATATTGATTGTTGTATAGTAATTTCATTGCATTAAACAAATCTTCTTATCTTGACTTTCATCATTACTTTTTCTTTTTTGGAAATGTCATTAAAACATTAAATTTCCTTTTGTTGCGGGAACTTGAGTCATCACTGTATGTTGAGTAGAGTTAAAGTGTTTGTGCACTTCCTTGCGTAATACTCCTCTTACCTCATCCTATTGCTCTGTTTCTGATTAGTCTGTCTGTTCTCATGTTCTGCTGTTGTGGAAGGTCCTACATGGAGACCATAAATATGTACACTTCCCAAAACGTGCCTGTCCGTGCAAAGTCTCACTTCTGCTTCAGTGGATTATCTCACCTGGACAATCTAATATACAAATGTAGTAGAGTATTAAATTATTATTCCCGTTCAGAAGAGGATGAATTTGTTTTGAGTTTTTTTTTTATCTTCTTCCTCGTATCATCTCAGGAGTTTTTCTTAAAGTCATAAAGTGTCATCCAGTTTTTTGTGAAGGTTTCTGGTGACCATTTACATTTTAAAAATAAAATTGCATTTAATTGCAAAAGAAAAAAAAGAAAAAAAGAAAGAAAGATAGAAAGAAAGTCCGAAAGAAAAAAAATCAGAAAGGTCCTTTGATAAATCGTAGTCCACTGCCGCAGCATGCCATGTATCAATCTTTGACGTTTACGCTGCATGCTCTGCAATAATTAATAGCTGATTGTAAAAAAGAAACAGAATCGTGACATTTTGCTTGAAGTCGTTAACTACGTGTCATTCCCTGGCAGTAGTAGCAGTACTAAAGCTGTTGATTGATAGACAGCTATTTTCCCCATGATTTAGCCAAATCTCCAAAACTGTGTACGTGCAAATGGGACTCGTTTTTCTTCAGGGACACCAGAAAGGATGAGAACAATGAAGAAATAGGAATCTTACAGTAATACGCATGCAGGGTTTTTTTTTTTTCTCGAATAAGAGAGGACCACACAGAGCCCTTCTGTATGACCTTCAGCACTCACTGCCATGATTCCCAAGATTACTCACCTATTTTACATGTGATGAGGACCAGTTAATCCTGTGCAGTTCACCAGCGGGACAAGGCCTCCCCGCCCACGTGCTGCGTCCCACAGAGATGACATTCTCCAGACTGACCCCAAAAAGCCAAAATCAATTCCCTTATATTACAACATGATATATGGCTATGGCATTTTTCCTAGAAATCTGCCTGTCTGTTTATTGTTCAAGATGTGTAAATGTATATCGACATTGACTTGTTATTATTACTTAAATCTTTGATGTTTATACTATACCGGCAGTTCAGACATATGTCAACAACATATCAATATATATATATATATATATATATATAAAACCCTGTCCAGGGTGTACCCTGCCTCGTGCCCGAAGCTTCCTGGGATAGGCTCCAGGCCCCCCGCGACCCTGAAT
>JAQMYK010000016.1:15615404-15630715 GCA_030014345.1 Clarias buthupogon
TATTTAAAAAATTTTTATTTATTAATTAATTAATTTTTTTATGCATTATTCTTGTACAGCACTTCAGAACAATTTCAAAAGACCATGTGTGATCCCTCATGCCCAACTCCAGGTCAGCTACTCAGTTATTCATCTACACCCTTTTTTGCTCTGTAACTAATTACGTCGCTATGGTAACAGAAGTGAGAAATATAATTCAGATGAATCCAGTTATAGAAAAACAAAAGGCTTTAATATACTGTAGTTTGAATTTACAGTAGACAGTGAAAATGCTAAGTAACAGTGCGAGTGTGTCAACGTTCATTAACAATACAGTAAATTGGCCTAGTTAAAATTAATTTCCTATGGAAACGTGTACATCTCTTGCACTGAGGTTAGTAACATCAAAAGTGTCACAAAGTCAGAGGGAAAAAAGTCAAAATGGAACAAATGCAAATAAGGAACAGGTACCACTCAGTCTGATTGTGATATGAAACACGATACCAGGTTTATTCCTTCATGTTCTACAATATAACACTTATCCTGTACAGGGTCGCGGAGGGCTTGGATCCCATCCCAGGAAACTTTGGGAACAAGGCGGAGTACTCCATGGACAGGCTGCCAATCCATCTCACACAACGGAAATATGAAAACGCCAATCTGCATGTCTTCAGACTGTGGGAGGAACCCTAGGCACAGGGAGAACATGCAAACTCTATGTGCTCAGACCTGAGGAAGGAATCGAACCTGGACCCTGGAGGTGCAAGGCACCTGTGCTAACCATTACACTACCGTGCCACCTTATGCTACAGTAGGTTTACTCTGTACAATTTTCAAAATTTTCAGATTTCAACTGCAAGTCAATTCAAGTAGGCTTTTCTTGTCAGTTCAACCACATACAGTTCAGTCCACAGTAAACCGAAACGATGTATCTCCAGGACCAAGGTGCTGCGTACAGCAGAAATTACAGAATATTTTCTGTACTGTAAAAATAAACACGTAAAGCAATTGTGATATGCAAAAACCTATGTAAAAAATTTTTTTGAATTGTTAGAATGGTAAAATTGCCTAAAATTTGCTGTATGTGTAACATGATTTCACATGGCTCAATTCAAACCAAACGTTACTACGATTAAGAATAGTGACTTAGTGGTTAGCACTGTTGACTCCAGGGGATGGGTTTAGTATCCTTACTTGTGTGTGTGTGTGTGTGTGTGCGTGTGTGTGTGGAGGTTGCATGTTCTCTTAATGTTTTGGTAGGTTTCCTCCCAGCCTTATGATTTCCTCCTACAGTTCAAAGATTGCCATTGTGTGAGTATGTGCTTGTCCTGGTCTATGGGTTGGCAATGGGTTGGCACCCCACCCACCTCGTAGCCCCTTGTGACCCAACATTGGATAGCGGGATGAACAATGGATGGATATCCTGAAATTACTAAAATGCAACCCAAGCTTTTGGCTCAAACTTCATTCTCATAAATGCAGTACATGCTATTCATTTTGTCTGGGATTGTGTTGACTTTCTTCTACTATTTCCCACTTTGACTGAAACAGTGGCCTGCTTTAAAATGCCGTCCAAAGTCCGAATACAAATAACTATATGTAAAAAAGGTGCTTTGTATATAGTATGCGGTATTCATGCTGTATATTTTCATTACATACCATATGTACTGTATATACTGTATATGAATCCTTCATCTGCACTCATTTAAGGTCTCAAGATTAAATGCAAGCATTTTATAGGTTAGCAGTTATTAAGGTTTGGAACACCTTAAGGTTTATGCTTATTAGGCTTTTCAGTCATCTTTAAGCATATTATTACTGTTAAAAAAAATAATAGAAAGCTTACTTTAAGGGGTTAATGTAGTGTGTACGGTTTAATCTATGCCTCAGCAGTCATCTCGTACTAACTGAAAAATTTCATAGAATTTGTAACAGTTGTGAGAACACCTGAAACCGCTAAATCTGTGCTTCGGCTTGACCTTAAGCGTTTGTCACTTTTCATATCTGAATTTTATGAAGTTACACTACTGTACTTACAATCATTGCTTTGCCTAAGAGAGCCATCTTCTGATGAAAAGAGCAGCATCCTATGGAGAAAGTGGTCCTGGGCAATTCCTTATCAGTGTGTGTGTATGTGTGTGTGTGTGTGTGTGTGTGTGTCACCCAGCCCTGGTGTTCTCTGTCAGCCGTGTGTTTAAATTACCCCCCACTGGCATTCAAATTACAGCCCCTATCTCATCAGTTGAAGGGTGGCGGCTCTACTGCATGATCACATTAATGCAAGTTCACCAGCCCTCTACCACACACACTCACACACATGCACACACTCTCTCTCTCTCTCTCTCTCTCTCTCTCTCACACACACCACACACATACTACATAATGAGGCAAAGTCATCTTTCTCTGAATCCCCGCTGGGTGTACCTGCAAAGTACAAAGGCCCAGATGATCTATTTTAGGAGTACCTCTTTTAATTTATTTCCTTGATTTGCTGATAATAATAATAATTGTGCTGCAGGTGCTGCATTGAAATTAGCTGCCACTTTCCCCGGGCGCTATCACCGAGCCATCGCCTCTCCGAAAGAGGCCTCGCTCCTGCTCATGTGCTTTCCGCTTTCTGCATCTCTCTCCCTCTTTTTCTCTCGGCTGAGACATAAAAGCTGTAGCATCAGTTCCTCTTCTTTTACTCTTCTTCTTCTCCGTCTTATTTTTTTCTCTCTTCAGCTTATTCAAATCAGGCGTTAGGAAACTAACCATGTTTGAATTGTAATGCCGTGATGGCACATTCACAATTTACTGATACTGACGCATAATAGGCAGCCGAGCAGACGCGAATCGAAAATGATTTTTTTATTTTTTTGCTTTTGCTTGTCTGTATTCTAATCACAGTGTTACATGATAGCTTACAAGAGTGTCTTTGAAAGTGCCTCTGACTAAATAAATTTGATTTGAACAGGGTGTGTTTGGCAGATTGGCTTGTGCATATTTTGCCAGCATGCCAGGTGCTGTCAAGGATAAAGTACCTAGTTTGCTGTGTATAATAGGATGCGAGGCTTCCAAAAAAAAAAAAAAAACTATTCTATTAGATGTGCTAGAGGCGGGGGACAAAAGGATCCCGGTGTGCTTAGAGCCAGGACTCTCAAAGTCATCAGTCGGTATGCTAAAGAGGGAATTGATGTATGTAGTATGACACCACTTCCATTTAAAAAAAAAAAAAAAAAGTTGAATAAAGTGTTTTTCTTTATTAAGAAAAAAATGAATCACTCATATTTAATATGTGATCATAGGATTTTTCTACAGGTGAGGAATATGTGATGACATGAAAAAGTCTAATATCCATTTCACGCATGTGCTCTACACTCAAATACGTCTGTGTGGCATCATGTAAACAGCGTGATTTCTGTGTGATCACAAAACCTCTCATTCACTCATTCATTGTCTATACCACTTTATCCCTGGGAGCCTTTACCGGGAGACTTAGGACACAAGGCGGGGTACACCTTGGATGGGGTGCCAATCCTTCACAGGGCACACACATACGGTACACACACTCTCATATACATATGCCCATTCACACATTATAGGCAACGCCAATCAGGATAATCTGCATGTCTTTGGACTGAGGGAGGAAACCAGAGGACACAGAGGAAACACACCATGCACGGGAACAACATGCAAACTCGTGCATGCAAACCTGAGGTGGGAAGCGAACCCGGCCCCTGGAGGTGCGAGGCAAAATGGAAAACCTGAGCGTTATATTTAACCATTGTGATGTTTGTGCGTTTGTGGGACCCATTTTCAATAAGTTGTACAGGATGATCTGTTCAATAGGATTGATGTTTTGGACAGCTTGTATACTGCATCTGTTCAGTCAAACTCATTCTGCTTAGACTGGCATGAATGTGATCAATGTCAAATAAAAGAACAAATAAACATAATTAGTCTTAAAACAACTTGTTGTTTTATATTTGTTCCTTTTTCCACCCAATCCTTAAATAGAATTGACTTTTATTTTATTCTTCATCACAAAAATTACTAGCACTTTTATTATTAAATGTGATCTAACAGAGGTAAATCACAAATATGAAATTTTTTATTAGTTTATATTAATAGTAAACATGTATTTTGAAATAAACTGTAATGTAGTGGTTAGCACTGCCGCCTTGCACCTCCAGGGTCCGGGTTCGATTCCCGTCTCTGTGTGCATGGAGTTTGCATGTTCTCCCCGTGCTTGGTGGGTTTCCTCCCACAGTCCAAAGACATGCAGGTCAGGCTAATTGGTGTTCCCAAATTGCCCGTAGTGTGTGAATGAGTGTGTGTGTACAGTATGTGTGTGCCCTGCGATGGATTGGAACCCTATCCAGGGTGTACCCTGCCTCGCCCCCTAAGCCTCCTGGGATAGACTCCAGGTCCCCGCGACCCTGAATACAGGATAAAGCGGTATAGACGATGAGTGAGTGACTGAGTGTTAAAACTGTATTATACCCCTGAACATTGGCTGAGTAAAAAAGCAACAACAAAAAAAAGAGTTAAAAATGAACATGTAATGACAAATGAATCATGCACTGTAAATCAAATCATGTAAAAATAAAGAATCCACATGTGGAAATAAATTAGGATGTTAAAGAAATCTATAAAAATTAACACATGAAACTACAGCAATTGTGAAAACTTAAGAGATAGAAAAATTAATTTGCGAAAATGAACCTGTGAAAACAAATAACTAATCAAATTACAAACGGTAATCAAATTACCGCAATAAAATGAAGGAATTGTGAAAAAGAATGTGTGAAATTGTTGTGTTAAATGGAAGCGAAAAATAAAACATGCAAAAACTGTGTAAGTTGTGTGAGGTGTGTTAAATGTTTAAAACCACGTATACAGTCATGGGTAAAAGTTAGTGCCTCCTCTTTTTTAATTATATGAGTTTTCACGTAAAAACATTATAAAAATAATTCGATTGTAGCAGGTGTTAGTATTAGGCAAATAAAACCTTAGACAAACAATAACATGTAACTTTTTTTCACCATGTCATTATTTACGTATTTAAGAAAAATGAAGCCAAAAAACAAAACAAAAACAAAAACACAATGCCGGCAATACTACAGTAAGTCCGTCTTACGGCCACAGTATTTAATAGGGTAAGTTGCTGCCAGGTGCTGCTAATCATCACCTCCTGATTAACTGATCATCAGCAGGTGACCTCTATACAAGCAGAAGTTTTAGCAGTTTGTTGGTTTGCAGCATTCAGGTGTCTGTGTAACACAATGCCAAGCAGGAAAGACATAAGCAAAGGTCTCCGATTGCTGCACGTCAATCTGAAAAATGTTATAAAAGCATTTACAAACAATTTGGAGTCCAATGTTCTACAATGAAAAAGATTATTCATAAGTTGAAAGACATTCAAGATAGCTGCCAAGATGTCCCAGAAGTAGATGTCCCAGGACATTCACGCCAAAGTCAGACTGTGCAATGTCTGTGACAGCACAATTAGAAGAAGACTGAACAAGTACAGTTTGCTTGGAAGGGTGGGCAGGAGAAAGTATCTTCTGTCTAAAAAGAACATCTGGGGAAGACCTCTGGAACTATGTCCTATACTGTTTTTAAGAATGGGCCAGAATTAATCCAAAATGATATGACAGATTGTAAAAATCATACAGGAAATTATGACTTCTATTTTTTTTAATGCTGCTAATGTTAATCTTCATTCCATTATGTATTCACACACACACACAAATAGACTTTAATGAATGGGCACAAACTTTCACAATTGACTGTATAACATTCCCACAGGAATCCTCTGATTATTCAAATGTGAACCTCATCAGATTTTTCCATAAGGGTCAAGGAACATCACAAAGCATCAGAGTGCATACTGTTTAATTTACAATATAAATTGGAGAGTTCTGAGGCTGGTAACTTAAGCGCCAGTTTCATCATGGTGCTTGATGGGTTTTGCAAATGCACTTGACAATACTGTTCTTAAAATAACAACTGACTGTTGCTGTTATAATTATTTAACTACCTAATTCAATATGTGTTAATTCAGTTTCGGGAAAAAAAAAATGTTCTAGAATGTAGAAAATAAGTTCAAACTTGTGGCCAAACTTTTGCCTGGTCATGGATATACAGTATATGGTTTAGGTAATAATTACAGAATAACTCTTAACATCTGCATTATATGGTTCCAGATGTGACCATTTATGCAAATGTAAAAGTTATTTTTAACTTTTATCCATTCCATTCACTTATAATATGATGAAGCCGATACGTTAGCCCCTTGATGACTGGGATCAACTAGTGGGTAAATATAAACATTTAACCCGCACATTTCATATTTGTTTTAGTATAGTTCCTGATTAATTCATAATAGTTACAAATCTATTATTTAAGATGAAGAAACTGTAAAGGTTTGGTTGAAGTTTAGGGGTTCTCTTAAGAACCAAGTAGCATTATTAATAGTACAACAGCACAAAAGGAGGAGAAAACCCTGCATTTGTAAAATGCTCTTACAAAGCAAGGAAATTAATGAAAAAACATGCATTTGTACAGTTTAAAATCGGTAGATATTATAAGCAAGTATGCATTAAAAATATTCTAGCAGCTTCCCAGCTGAAATAATGTGAGATTTGCCCTACACTTAATGTCATCCTCTTGGAATATGTGATATATTGAAAACCGTGCGTACTCTTAACACCGCCATTTTTCATTACAATTCCATCCCTAATCAGAGGCGTGCTGAGCCCCGGCTAAGATTGTCATCATCGTTTAAAAGGCTCACCAGCTCCGGCCTCTTGTTTTTCAGTCCAGCTGAGCTCTTAATTATTTGATGGGTTCATTATGGGCTATAATTGGAGTGGTTCGGCGCAAGCGGCCGCGTCCTCGGAAGGAGGGCAATAAAATCCAGAATGGACCAAGGGGGGCAGCTAAAAAAAAAAAAAAGAAAAAAAAAAAAAAAGAAGAAGCCCAGGGAGCTCTTTACCCTCACTGTGACCCTGAGCTTTTTATCAACAGGAGACAAACAACCATTTTATAATGCAAATGATATGCACCCGGATTAGCATAGGCCCTTTTCAACTGCTGACCAATTAATGACCCGAGAGTCGTCATGTGATATCTCACCTGGTTAATATCCATGTGACAGGTTCACTGATGCATGCTGGGTGCCCTTATCATATTATGGCTAGTGGAGGATTTTGGGAAAGGATGCACGCCTTTAAAGGCATTAGTAGTTTCTGGATGAATAGTAATGAAACAATGGAAATCAGTAAAACATGCTGTCAGATTTTAAGAAGACTTGCAACACAAGTATGTTTTTTTGTTGTTATTTGTGTCCTTTTTCTATGTCTTGTTCAGTTAAAAAATTATCAGTGCATACAAATGTATTTTTTTCTTCTTTATTGAGAAAATGTCATCATTTGGTTTCTTTCGCATCCCCAAATGACTTGCTTTCTGCCTGTTATGTAAACTCAAACCTCAACGCCAACTTGGAAAGAAAGAGAAAAGACTAAGAAAAGAAAGACACCGGTAGACTGTTTCTTTAAGATAAAATATTCTACATCATAATTATCTCCTTAAGGTAGAAATATTAGCATATCCTCCAATCTTATTATCTGAGAAATTGCCTCATTAAGTCGGCAGCTTCCCCTTGTGCCCACCTTGCGCGCCATTGTCCATATTTCATCAGTGAAGCCATAGAGCTTCCAGGCAGCTCTGATTGGCAAGAGGCATATGCCTTCGAACGGGTCTCTGTGGGGCAGAATGCCTGATTCTCTCTCTCTCTCTTTCTCTCTTTCTCTTTAATGGCAAGAAGATCACCATTAATTTCACATGTCTGTGCTTCCTACAGCCAACCTGCGACCAAGTGGCCTCACTGCTCCATTCCTGTCCTCTTCCCGAGTCCCTCCTGCCCTTCATCTATTCAACGGTTTCCTCCTCGTCTGTCCTTCATGTCTGAAAGAGTGTCGCCTGTCATAAGTAAGTGCTCTATTGCAAACGAGGATCGTGTCCCTTGAGGCGATGTGACACTCGTGAAATCGTGAAATTTAACTCGATCATCACACATCACCACGCAGATTTATCTACAATCTGAATAGCTATTTGGACACGTATGTTTTACGAGGTCTTTCAATATCAAAAGTATTTTGCTTGAGTGACGTTCATGTAGGCTATATTAGATATGAGATTAGCTTCAGGCTCCTCTCTTTTTTTCCTCCACTCTTTATTCCACATTGCTCAAACTCTCCATTCTATCTTTGCATACGTTTACCAGAATAATCCGAATGATTACCACCACAAATTACACGTTACCGCGATTAGATATTAATGAGATGCCCCAGAAGATCCCTAACGACTTAATCGGCAAAGATTTAATCCATGAAATGAGATCCGACACCCATGAATCCGTAATGAAATCATCTGTTCTAATCCCAGACAATAGCCTTCGTAACAGTACAGCACAGCACAGAAGATTCCTGAGCCTGAAGGAAAGAAGGAGGAAGAATACGGTAAATATATAAGAAGTATTTATGCTTTATTTAGCAGAAGGTGCAAGATGCAAGTCCGCTCGCTATAACTGAAATCTAATTGGTTCGCAGCGATCTCTCTTATGGCCAAGTGGGTTTGTAATTCATACGTTAATTGAATCTATTGCTCAGCTAAATGATTTTGGTGCTCCATCTTAAACAGCTCGCCTGCAGCATGGCTGTGAGCTATAATGTTCTGTTCTGGAGCATGTTGGTAAAAGAGCACTCATTTGGCTCTAGATTGATTAACATAATGATAATTTAGTGCTCTTTTATAATGGAAATTTCTCCACAATTATGCATTGTTTCATCTGTGTTAAAAAAAAAAATTCTGAATCCTCTGCCTTTACATAATATACAATTTTCCAGGTCTATGAGCTACAATGAGCTAGTGGTGCATGTAATATAATTTAATTTAATATTATAAACCAAAGCAGCTTCATAACGAATGGAATTAAATGACTAGTTTGATGGTTTTACAAGTTAGTGGTCTGTACACAAACATGAAAATGTTATTTGCAATTTCAGGGTTAAAGAGAACCACAGCAGACACGCAAGACACGTTAAAGTAATTAAAGCATATAATGCCCCGGCTCTCAATTAAACTGAAACACCATGCTATTTGTTTAGAGTAAATTAGAGATGTAACACTTATCACCGACAGCGTCTTGGTTTTTTTTTTGGGCCATGCGCGTGTGTGTCTGCAGCATGCGTGGGGCAAGTTGGTCGAGTCCTGATATGCTTAACAGCCAATTTACAAAGGTCAGGTCCTATGGATCAAACCGTTCAGTAAATTGCACCTTCAAACTCATAAATGAGAAACAATCATCTCGTGAAAGGTCACCGAGACAGCAGTGCGGATTATAATAATAAAGTAAGCCAGCCTTGCTCCTCCACTAATTTACTCGAGAGGAAGCCGGCTGAAGAATCCCTCCTCTGTGTCTCTGTATGATGCCTGCCTGACTTAGCGAGCGCGAGAGAAGCAGAGTACAAATTCTAATGAGAAGATGTTTATTAATTTCCACCTGCACGAGAAAGGTGATCATTTGGACAGTGTAAATAGCACATATTGCATATCACGCACACAATATCCTGCAGCAAATGAAACAATATGACACTGGATTTGCTCACATGCTGTGTGTATACTGTACTGTATATACTGTATTGCATGATTGTGGTGACTTTTTGTGCCCTACTGATATTACATTTATAAATATGCATGTAAATTAAAGGTGAATTACATTCTAAGCGCTGGTGAAGTTTCCTTCACAAGAGCCGATGTGTTAATCTCAGATAAACTTAAAACTCTAAAATGAATAAATAAATAAATAAATTGCCCAACACTTTATTTCACATCTGTCTGATCAATTAATAACACCCAAATTATAATTGTTCATTTAATTTCCATACAGGTTATCCTATGGTCATGGGGAGCCTGGCAATTTGGAAATGCCAATCAAACTACACTGATGGCTTTGGACTGCGGAAGGAAGCTGAAGTACCCAGAGGAAACATAACCATACTTATTGTATTTATCAATCGTTTTATGAAGGTATATAATAATCACAAGTCACTGTTTATCTATCTATCTATCTATCTATCTATCTATCTATCTATCTATCTATCTATCTATCTATCTATCTATCTATCTACTGTATCTATATCTACTGTATCTATCTATCTATCTATCTATCTATCTATCTATATACAGTATGATGCATCATCTAAATGTAATCAAGTGAAAGTAAAAAAATGTTCTACATTTAAATGTATCTGAGTATTTAAAAAAAATTACAAGTATGTTTTCAACATAAAAAGTTAAGTAGATTAGAGCTTGTTTCATACTGATGAGTTTGATTGCCTGCTTTAACGTAAAATGTAAACAAAATGCTTTTAACATGTACAGGAGCCCATTCTATTGCTAACTGTACTGTATTATACAGTTAATGGTTGCATAAGAGAATAAATATATCTTAAAGATTTGTAATATGTTTTATTTTATGCATGTATTTCCGCAATGTTATTTTATGTTAAATGGATTCAGGAATTATGATTTTATTGTTATTATTCATAATATCATGGAATGTTCATCAAGTTGTATTGTTGTGTATGTTGTAAATTAATGTTGTGAATTGGTATGTCTGCTTCTTTGGTTACATCTCCTTTGGTACATAAGCCGTGATCTTAATGGGACTTCCTGGTAAAATAAAGGGTATATATAAAATAATGTGTGTGTACTAAATTATTATTCATATTAGTATTCATACTAAATTCATAACTTATATTTTAACATATAGCTACAAATCCAAATCACTCAAAGTATTTCCAGTTAGTATTTTCCTCTATGTATTCCACAAATCATCTAAAATCTAGATGATCCAGATTTCCTGAAGATGACGATCAGAAGACAAGTGAGCTCTCTAGACATCTTTTTTCTTTATTTTTAGTGACATTGTGATATCATCTGCCAAAGTCATTCCAAACCTACAACACTGTCACCCACATTATAGCCTGAAAGTAGGTTGTTAATTAAATTTTAATAAATCATTAGAACGTCCTTAATATCCTCATGCCATTAGCATAAATGATACACTTTTTTTTTGGTATTTGCTAATTCTACTCTATTAATCATTTAGAAACCAAATGCAACCAATGGCATTAAATATTGTTACTTGAGATGGGGCGGCATACTTGGGAATACAGGAGTTACAGAACAAATAGTTCAGATTATTTGTTTAAAAAAATAATTGTGGTTCTTAAAGAGGGACAAGGGCTAAATAGCATCCCGATCATTAAATCACCACGTATAAAACTTAACGAATGTAACTAAAGAATATAGCTGATTGTTGTTTTATTATGCGATGAAAAATGATAATTATTTATGTTGTACATGTACGTGGAGTTATTGTACTACACATCAAAACCTGATGACATGTAAAAAGAAATTTTATGACACCATCTAGCTCAATTAAAACAGCCTGGCGACGTTTATTAAGGCAAATCAGAAGTGTCAATAAGCCAGCCGAGCAGTCCGTGCCAAGAGTCTGATTACTTCCCATCATCAGCCAGTGTCCATAAAAATATGACCTCATCACTACCTGCTCTGATCTCTTACTCTGGACCGCATCCAAGGCGTGCACTTTTAATGCTATCCACAAGACTGCTGATTTAGGACCTCATCTTGCTGCAGCCGTAATCCCTGTCTCATCACAAGCTGCAGTCGTCAAAGACTGATTCAGAAACAACACTGCTTCAGCATGACGATTCGCACATCACGACCTGCCATTCGCAGCCTGGTGGAGTGAGAAAGGAGGGGAGAAACGGGGACACTTTGCCAACCTAATTAAGCCTTGCGGAAGGATCTATATGTCCAGGGTTAGCCAATTACAGCCTCATCCATATGAGTGTTTTAGAAGGAGTTCTCTTGGGAGAGCTCGGTGCGAGGGCCAGAGGAAGCTCTGACAGGGTGTGCACATACAACCGACACCGGTGGGGTGTGACGGTGTACTGTTCTGATGGTACTTCGAAAGGAAATATGAAAATGGGAGAAAAGAAAGATTTAATGCAGTCAAGGAAATAGTTTTGTTGGAATATTTTGTAAGTGTAGTAAAAGTAATAAGAACAGCATGTAGTATGAGAATATGGACGTACTGGCATGTCCTAAAGGTTTAAGCAGTTTTATTATAATAATAAATATTAACATGGACATTATACAAATAATACTATACTGTCTCTGATCATCGGTTTAAACTGGAAACAGAACTTTCTGAAAAATGTAGAACAAAAACGGAAATCTTGAATATTCTAGTTTCTAATTTCTTGGTCACTATTTAAGTGCAAGCAAATGTGTCATACTGACAGTGTAAACTCTATGTACGTCTCTATTAATAACTCCTCGTAAGGTCAGATTTTCTTTGCGTCTTAATTCTTCCAATGAAGAGCATGTTTAACTGACAATTTGATTTGCTCTAACACGGCAATACAGATTTCATATTAAAGGTCCCATATTTTACTATTTTTTTAGTAAGTCAACGCAGGTCTCAGAGCTCCCCCAAAGTGTGTGTGTGTGTGTGTTAATGCTTCAGCTCAAATAGCCTTAGCTAATGCATTTGTATACCTCAAATTCCCTTTATTTCACTCCTTCTCCAAATGTGCCATTTCAGTGTCTATGTTAATGAGCTACTGCTGAGCCACTCCCCTTCTTATATGAGATCACATTAGGGGGAAATCGAATTGGTTTGTTTAAGCCATACAAACATACAAAACGCAGGGTTCTTTTCTAATGTCCTTTCGCTTGCACACACACACACACAACTATTTGAATGTCTAAAGATGACTTAAAAGGGAATTTTGCACAATTTCTCCCCTTTATAATTAAATTAGAGTATTTAGTATAGTACAGTATTTGGGATAATGCTTCTTTATTTACTTCATCCCTGATTTTGCCTGTCTTCTGTAGTATATTTTTGTTTTTTTGACTTTATTGGTGCACTTACTGTATTTCCTAAAATGTTACTTTTTAGGTTATTAATTGCTTTTCAAGTTCGTTTGCTTTTTCGAAACTATAAGAAAAGGGTGTTCAAATCTTATCAGGACTTTTGATTGTGCAGAATAATGGAACTGTAATGTGTACTGTAAATTGGTGTTTGCGTGATTGCGTGTACAGTTCCCGCAGACAGAAGCATCTTCTCTTCCAGAACTTAACTATAGGGTATCCTTTGATTTCAAGGATCAGGCGTTCCACTTTCTGAATGTTCATGGGGATGACTGCCTCTGAGCCACCTCGTTCACATTATACTGTACGGCTTATACTTTACTGCAGCTAAGAGTCTCATCACTGTACAGTACTACCTGCTTTAAATGTCAACCGGTTTTATGCATTCATTCACGGGGAATTTCATCACAAGTCCCAGTTTGTCTTGAACGCAACTTGTACTATGTTTAGGAATGATGAATCAAACACCTACAGTAATTGTCGGCAACACATTACAATTTATATCACCACTGCTGTTCAATAGGGAGATGTTTCATTGAGTGTAAAAAGTGAAATTGGTTGTTTCTGCATTTATGTACCTTATGATAATATGGATATGAGTAAAAAGAAAGTTTATCCTAAGTGGCCATGTGATTATGTGGGAAGAAGATATGAGACAATTTGGAGGTTGATATCAAACAAATCGCAGCAATTGAAAGCTTTGTCTAAGCCCTAAATTCTGAACCCTATTTTGTGTGTGTGTGTGTGTGTGTGTGTGGTGTAAACCTATAAAGATTTTCTTCAACCACAGCTTAAAGTCACACGGGACTCAGTATGGCAGTAAAGTAGTAAATTTGAACCGAGGGTACTGGTAAATGAAAACGCCAGGTACTCTCCTGAGTCAGGCATTACTGTCAACAATAAAACATGCCACATACAGATTAGAATAATCATACATTTGCAAGATTGAATTCTCCCAAAGCCCATACATTAGCAACGCTTATATTTTGTTTTGCAAGACTGATCTCTGTGATCAAATGTAACTCAAAATGACTCTCCGGGTGTATCTGTTTGCCACTTGCCACTCGCCTGTCAGACGGGGAGGGAAAAAAATAATATTTAATTTCTCTCCCTGTCTCAAATGCTCCTGGAAGCTATTTGTACAAATGTTGAAGGGGAAAAGAAACGATTGCTTAGAGTGCGCAGTCAGCAGGGGGGTGACATGAACACAATAGGTTTGGTCAGGGGGGTAATTGCAGCTCATTGGGGTGTCAGTCTGAGGTGCGTTCACTCGCCACAGGCGTTCTGCGGCATTCAAGACGAAGGGAGAGAAGTAGATCGCTTTATCCCTCGCATCACAGCCATCCACACGTACTCGCCCATGGACACCGCCAGACAGACAACAGGGGGCAGTGTTGAGTTACAGTCAAAAGAGTTTTCATAATCCTTCACTCTTTCTCACCCTTCGGCAAGGTAGCCCACGGCAGCAGTGTGGCAATTCTGCTCTCTCTCTCTCTCTCTCGCTCTCTCTCACCACAACCAGATGAATCTGGCAGGGGTCCAGGCGGCCAGTGTGACTGGATTAATTACACTTTTTCAATTAATGCTCTAACAACGAGCTGTTATGTGATGTTCTGATGATAAGCTCGTGCACAGTGCGGCCGATTGGGGAGATAGCGTGCGCTGATGACAGATTATTTGTAAAGAAGAAGAGCCACATGATTGCGAGTCCACTAAGTTCTTCAGATCCGTTACATCCGAACAGAATGTGTACAGTCAGTCCTGTGACTTACTGTATACTATCACTGTCACACTGATTGACCTGTAACAGGTGATGAACTCAGTGGTTGTTCATTCTTTATTAGCTAACAAGTAGAAGTGGAAACATTTTCTGAATAAGTTAACTTCTGATGGCTTGGGGCCTGTGTAAAGGGACAGCACCCCTGGAGCAGATAGGGTTAAGGGCCTTGCTCAAGGGCACAACAGTGGCAACTTGGTGGTGTTGGGGCTCGAACCCCCAACCTCCTGATCAGTAACCCATAGCCTTAATCTTTTAAGCCACCATAGTCACTATCTTATTATACATCTGAGCATTAGAGGGTTAAGGGCCTTGCTCAAGGACCCAACAGTGGTAACTTGGTGGTGTTGGGGCTCGAACCCCCAACCTCCTGATCAGTAACCCATAGCCTTAATCTTTTAAGCCACCATAGTCACTATCTTATTATACATCTGAGCATTAGAGGGTTAAGGGCCTTCCTCAAGGGCCCAACAGTGGTAACTTGGTGGTGTTGGGGCTCGAACCCCCAACCTTCTGATCAGTAACCCATAGCCTT
>JAQMYK010000016.1:15630815-15641106 GCA_030014345.1 Clarias buthupogon
CAACAGTGGTAACTTGGTGGTGTTGGGGCTCGAACCCCCAACCTCCTGATCAGTAACCCATAGCCTTAATCTTTTAAACCACCATAGTCACTATCTTATTATACATCTGAGCATTAGAGGGTTAAGGGCCTTGCTCAAGGGCACAACAGTGCCAACTTGGTGGTGGGGCTGGAACTGGGGACCTTATTAATCACTAGTCCTATGCCTTAACCACTGATCTACCCCTACCCCATTATTATTATTATTATTAAAATATAACACACTAAACAAACAAAAATAATAATAATAATAATAATAATAATAATAATAATAATAATAATAATAATATATTCAGTATAAGGATTTGACTGTAAACTAAATCTGTTGTGAACATATATTTTATAACATATTTTTTTAATTGTCTAAATACTTCAATACTTTGCTGTAAAAACTGTAATATTTTTGCTATTCACATTCACTGCCTAAAAAAAAGAGTACTAGCGAGCACTTAACATGATTCTTATTTTCACTTGCCCTAATCAGGACAGCCCATTTCATTAGACACTCTTAAAGATAATACGAATTAAAAGTGTGTTAAATTAAAATACGCACTTCGTCCATGTGCTGTACAACATCATCGAGAGAGGATAAAATATTGAGACTTAGGGCTAGGTTTCTGTATGTTATTTCAAATCCATCTAAATAGAGAGAGAGCGGGAGAGAGAAAGAGAGAGAGAAAGAGAGACCCCTACTGCCCTCTATCTATAAGACTGAAAGGCTGAATTCAACCCCCCATCAAAGTGTTAAAAAATTTAAATAATAAAAAAAATGGGACGTTCTTTTTAATTAAAAAGGATCCTAATAATCCACATCATATTATATGGCGCAGATTCATCGGTCAATTTAATAACATGGAGCCTTTTGGATCTTAATATCTTTGGAAACAGGTTTCCTTCATAACTGAGGGGCTTTGTTAATTACACACCGGGCCTAATGATTCTGAATATTCAGTGGCTCTCGATGTTTTGATAAATGGGCTTCCACCAAGATTTATTCCTAATTATCTCATTTGTCTTTCTCCATTACTTTTTATAGCTTAAATTTATGAAGTCATTAAGACGTTAGTGGCCCTGATAATGATTAGGAGAAAGAATTGTATGAAAGTGAATTATACGAAAATGATTATGGCTGAAGGAGTGTTTAAAATGGAGCCACAGAGGAAGTGGCGCAGGCTTTGTGTGAAGGTGCGGGGGCCCTGATGCGGGCGGAAATAACTGGGATTAAAACATCTTTGTCATCGCTTGCCTCTCTCTCGCTCTTTCCTGCTTCTTTCTTCTTTCTCTCTCTCTCTTCTATTCTCTCTTGCACATACAGTATTCATCTCATAATATCAGTAGCTCTATTCTCATTGGAACCAGAAACAAGTTCGTTCTTGGACAGAAAATAATAATAATAATAATAATAATAATAAGTAGGGATTCTTTTTAAAAGTGGCCTTTTGTGCCAGCACGTTTGTTTCATTTCAGCCCATCTTAGAAGATGAAATGAAACACATAAATACAGACCATTACATCTGTATTTAGGCTTCTTTTATTATTATTGCATTTTTACAGACTTCAAGCTTCCAGACCCACAAGCACCAGTCTCCTTTATTACTTTTCTCCCTCTCTCTCTCTCTTTCAGCTGCCTTCCCCTTACTTTTATTCCCCCTTTTACTTAATTACACAGTGGGCGTGTCCAGGCTTTCCATATGTTGTTTCAGAGTCGCTCTCCGTTTACACATCTGTTTCGGTCAGCAGTTGGATGCACAAGCTCTGGTCAAGCCATGCGTTTTTTATTATTTTCGAGAAGCTTCAACAAGCGCTTCTCGTATTCACTTGAAACCATAATTGGCAGATGAAGAAGATAATTGCTGGAACACACACTGTAACATACTGCGCACTGGAACACACACAGGATACGAAACGTGCCAAAAAGTAACATAAGTAGCGCTGGCAGGGTCTCGAGGACGCATATAGATGTGTCTGCATGTGCGGGTGTGTTTTTTTTATTTCTTTGTGGGGATCCCACAAGAGTGGAAATAGTTTAGTTTTGACTGAAAGAGTCAAAATGTTAGCATTAGTTTGCAGCGTTAATAATTATGTCAGTGGAAGATCCTCAGACGGATAATAAGACAGACGTGTGTGTGTGGGTGGGTGTGGATCGGCGTGTGGGCGGAGGGCAACCGGATGTACCCCTGTCCGCTGAGCGACTTCGCATAAGGGAGACCAACTCATGTGCGCTGTCTATTCTTCGCGTCTCCCTCCCTCCCGTCCTCCCTCTCTCTACAGAGAAAGACAGATATGAAGAGGCTACGCAAGGCCCCTGCTTAATTAATTATTTAATTATCTAATCAAGGCAGGATGAAGAGCATCTCCTTACACCAGTGTTAATTATGGAACAGCTGGGGCAGGGTGCTGGAGGAATACTGAAATGAGGCCTGGCGCGCTCTCATTTTTCTTCCTGCTCGCCCCCACACACTCTCGCTCGTGAGCAAGCCGCTGGCCAGCAGGGAGCGCAGGGCCTCCGCTGGAATGGTTTCAAAAAAAAAAAATGAAAAAAAGAATGGGACATGGTTTTGCAGCCATTAAACAATAAGCCGGTATTGGGCAGTGCTAGATCAGTGGGTGAGGCTTTGTGCTAGTGACCAGGTATTGAAGTCTGACCCCAGGACTTCCTGAGGGCTCTTTTACCCTCAGCTGCTCAGCTCTGTACTTACGTTAGACTCTGTGTGACTTGGTAATCACTTTGGATTAAAAAAAAAAAAAAAGTGAAAAAATAATGAAATTGAAATAATGTGAGATGAAAATTCATGGAGTCAGTTCAACAATTTAGACTCCATATGTTCATATTTAAATGTAAGACATTTCTTTTTCTTGTTTTTTTCAAGCGAGTTAAAGTTCCATGTTTTGATTCTCAGCCCTCTGCTTTTTTGGTTATAATGGACCTATGATATCTATAAAGCTTATATTCATTGATTCCATTTGAATTTGAATTTTCATATTCGCAAACAGGTGGCTTAGTGGTTAGCACTGTCGTCTTGCGCCTCCAGGTTCTGGGTTCAATTCCCACCTCGGTTCTGTGTGCATGTCTTCCCTGTGTTTCCTCCCAAAGACATGCAGATTAGGTTGATTGAAACAAGCATGTCGAAGCACAGGAGACAGATCTAGTGATTCATCAGCAATTTTAAGCTTAATGTGAATTAAACACCATCCTTATTATAAACTGCTTTGCTCATAAACTGTTCCTTTAGCCACCGTAGCATCTTCTGTAAGTACATTAGAAGCTGATTAGAGAATATGCTGCTTGCACATTACCCTTAGTGTTCCTTACAGGATGAATAGCAGTACTTAGATATAGTTAACAGAACAGACAATAGATACTAAACATCAAAGCAAGTTTAAGTTAAAGTTTTTTTTTTACTATAAAACCTCAAATAATCTGACTAGCTTGCTCGGGTGGCTCAGAGCTGACTTGTACATGGTGCAGCGGTAGCTTAGTGGTTAAGGCATTGGCCTCCGATTCAGATGTTTCCAGGTTCAAACCCCACCACCACTGATTTGACCCTGTTGTGCCCTTATGGAAGGTTGCTGCTGACTAAACTCATTTAGGACTGAGCTATAAAATTTTAGTTTTGATGGTTGTCAAACTGTTGTGATGTGCAACTTTAATTATTTGTTCATACCAGGGTGTGGTATGGCTTGCTGTGGTTCACAAGAATTGAAACCATCAGCTACTACGAGGTGGTGTCAAAAAGTTTCAAGATTAGCTCTGTTTACAAGCTCTGTTTTTTCGCTGTATGTCCTCCCTCAGATGCCTTAAAACCTGGCAAACGAATTTTACATTTATTGTCTGGACCTCGGGGACGAATTCTCGATGCATAATGCCGCTGAGAGGATAGGCTCTTCCATTGGGAAGACTGTTCCTTCGTCTCAGGGTGGTACCCAGACACCCAAGTTTCATCATCGGTAACGATCCTCAACGTGTCATCCATGGCACAGAGTTCTTGGCAGACTTCGATGTGATGTTCCTTCTGCTCCTGGGTGAGCAGCCTGGGCACGAACTTGGCAGCAACACGGCACATGTTCAAATCACACATGAGAATTGCCTGCACTGTTCTGTATAACACACCGACGATGGCAGCAATGCTGTGGATTGTTCTCCGATGACCATAATGCACAGTATGCCAAATGGTTTTAACATTTTTCGGGGGTTGAGCTCGTTGAAGGTCTTCCTGATCTCTTGTCGTCTTCCACTTATGTTCTTCTGCTTTTGAAGCCCGTGTGACATTCAAAACACCTCGAACGACTCATTGCAGCATCACCGTAAACTTGCCGAATCATGTCCAACATCTTTGGGGCAGATTTGCCCAGTTTCATGCAGAATTTCATGTTCGCTCTTTGTTCTAACGTGCTGTCCATGATGAAACGGCAGACATGGTAATGCACGTGGTCAGAATATCACCGGTTGCACAGCTCTTGATGTACACAAGACGATGTCTTTTGGCAGATCGGTGCTCCCTGTGATCCTGTGCAGCCTTGTGCTGCCATCTGTTGGCGTGTTACAAAACTAGTCTCCAAACTTTTCGATACCACCTCATATTTAATTACGCATTCACAAACTCACAATCAGTGAAGAATCCAGTCACGGTTCAACCACTACAATCCTGCTAGAAATATATAAAACAATTTTAGGGTCTGTTCTTGAAGTTCTTATTTCTTGCTAGTTATGCTGAGAAATCTTTAAAAGCACACCATATGTAATTTAAGAGTACTTTGTAATCTTTTTTAACACAATTTGTTAGGCATTAAAGCTTGAGATATAACAGCAAACTTGAGCAACTGAAAATTGTCAAGAATTTCAATCCACCTCACAAGAGCTATCACAAGCATTTTGGTAATGTCAGATACGGGGCTTGCTTATAATCACCGTCACAGACAGCACACAGACATCTTGAGGTAGGTACTGTAGTAGTTAACAATGTAGCTCAGATGCCTGTCGGGAAACGTTGCCACATTTCTTACTGTCTGTTCTTTATATTCTACTTTTTCTTGTTTAGACCAATTCACTTGCTAACTGCGGTCGGTTGTGTTTCTTGGCTAAGCATTAACCTTAAAATAAACAGATTAAATTCACATTGGTCTTTTCAGAAAAAATCAACTAAAAGCATCTATGTTGGAACTGAGCAGTTATGTTTATTTAAAATACATATAAATAAAGGCAAAGAAAGCAAAATCTGTAAACTAGAGACAGTGAACGATGCTTTTGGCAGACTTGGAGACAGGATTGCTGAAGGACACTTTTGGGAACTGTGTTAAAAGTTCATTGACAAACACTTTATGATCATACATACACACACACACACACACACACACACACACAGTGAGTGCATACCAATAGATTACAGTGTAACAACAGTTTCTAAAAGCATTCACTGGAAATACAGAGTAGAGTTAGTTAATGTTTTGGGGAAATAATTTAGATGATCTCGTGACTATAACTGTTTAGTTTTAGTTTGCTGTTCCAAAATTTCTTGCCAGAGATAATTAACCCCCCTCCCTATTTTTTTTTAACCAGACAACATTGCTGAACAGTGTGTGCATGTGTGTGTTTAAAACAGTTCTTTTCTTTACAGTCTCTAGGCTCAATGAGTTTAGGATGATGAAATGGCTGAAAAAATATAGATAAAGAAAATCCCTTGGTGTGTCGTGATCAGGTTCACAGTGGGGTAGTAGTTGGCACTATGGCGACAACCCTCCAAGGTAGAGTGTTCGAGTCCCGACTTCAGGTCTGTGCACTCTGCATGTTCTCCTCATGCTTGTTAGGTATAAAAATTTATTATTTATAGGTTATGCATTTTATTGTAATTCAAAGTGCATGTACAGTATACTAACTACTATAGTTTTACTAAACAGCAGATGTAGAACAAGGTGCATAAGCCTGATGGGATATTTTCAAACACGTTAGTTTTTTTCTTTTACTTTGTTTTATGTTTCAGGATATCCTGACTGTATTACTGTGCCGTTAGTCCTGAATGTCACGCTCTTTTGACCAATTATTATACGAGGGACGTTCAAGTCAAACCAGGACTTTTGATTGTGCAGAATAACAGAATGCAGAGTTAAAAACTACTTTTCTATATACAATACCTACCTTTACCTTTCTCTATATACAGTAGGTCCCTGCTGCACTATTGCACTCACCCCAGCATTTCACTTGCTTGGATTCCATCAAGGTAGAAAGATTTCACAGTACGTGCTACGTTGGATCGATGATCAGACTTCCTGCTTCACATCTAAAGCTCCTTTGAACTCCTTTAGGCTTTATGTCTTTTTATGAGAGATTTTATCACAAGTCCTGGCTTGACTTGAACGCCCCTTCTATTTATTAATAGTATAAAGTACCTATTCATACTATAAGGTACCTCAGCGCTCATTTTTATTATTTGTAGCATATTGTGATGCAAATTAATAACACTCATGACAACGCTCATGTAACAGACTTGTAGTTTATTATTGATTCGATCTATTAGTGAAGGTTACAGTGTGTATTAAGGTATTGGCTAAAAGTACAAATATATGCTATCTTGGCTGAGTAACTTTTTTTTTCAGCACCACTTTAATGTTTTGATTATTGTCCAATATGAATAGTTGCCCAGAATTCCTTCTGCATTTTGCCTGATCCAGGCACTTTGAACATAATGTAATGTACCCTCAAAGATAAAAATACACGAGAGAGATCTTTTTACAAACGTATCCACGAACACACCTGCGTGCAGGAACACGTCCTGGATGTTCTTTTTGACTCATCACAATCAATCCATTCTTTTTTATCTGCTCCAAACAGGTGGAGTGGGTTTGTGCTGTCAGTCTCTCCTCATCGTTTTGGGTATGGCATCGCTTCTCCTTTTTTCCCCCATTCTTCACAGTCAGGCTTAGTACACAAAGATACAACGAACGAATCAAGCCTTCTGACAAAACACCAGCATTTGTCTGCTTACCTTGGAGACAGCATAACCCCTTGCCTGGCACAATACAAATAATCACTGGATTAACTTATTTTTCAGTTCTTGAGCCCAGAACATCCCAGCTATGCCTCAGTACATGTTCTTAACTAAAACAAGTGTCACTCAATTGTGACCTGCTCCTGGCTGCTATTGTCATTCACTGGAAGCAGAGCGGATGGTCGTTTGTAAGGTACAGTATAATAATACATCTGTAGGGACAGTATTGTAATGGGTGTGTCTGTTTGGTGCTCCAAATATTTGTAATCTGTATTTATATATTCAGATTTGAATCAGAAATTAAATATGAGCCCTACCATGCTCCAAGAAACACTGGAAGACCTTCAGGGAAGAACCCAGAGGTAAAATCCATTGGGCATGGTGTGACAATCTTACCTTTGACAGTTCCTCAAATCCAGCTACATTAACTGTGATAGTAATGGTTTCAACAAGAAAAAAAACTCTTCTCGCTCACTCATCCTCATCTATACCGTTTTATCCTGTACACAGGGTGGTGGAGGGGTCCCAGGAGACTTAGGGCAGGATGCAGGGCACCAGACAGGGTGCCAATACTTAGCAATTTGAGAATGCCAATAAGCCTAATCGTTATGTCTTTGGACTGTGGGAGGAAACCGGAGGAAACTCATCAAGCACAAGGAGAACATGCAGAACTCACGCACACTAACCTGAGGCGGGAATCGAACCTGGACATACAAGGAAATAGTGCTAACCAGTACGCCACTGTGCCTCCTCCTTATTTTTATTTGTAATTAAAATATTAAGGATGGTGACGCCTTCATCTTAATGACCTTCATTGCTTGCAAATTAAAAATGTGACTTTTGATATGTTCCGCAGTCCTACTAATACATTCATATTCAGTTATGTCACAAATGGACAATGCGAAGCAAAGTATTGGTCTAATTTTACATATTCATTTCAAAACCCAAATCACAAAGTTTCACAAAATCGGCTTAGAAAACTGGACTTTGTTAACAAACGGTTATCTTCACAACCTCGAAGTCAAACGCTGCAACCAACTTGATTTCTGCCTCTCGCTGAAACAGTTAGCCATGGACGACCCGGTGAAGCACTCTTGACGCTGAAGAAGTGATTGCTGTATTAATTGCCTCTCTCATTCCTCCGCAAGGTCACCCTCTGTCCACTGGAAGATAAGACAAAGCAATTCTTTTGTCCTACTCTGGAGCACAGCACATCACAAAGTTACTCAGGCTGAACCAATGGGTCTGAAGTGGGGGTTGAGAAGCGGAGGGCATGGAGTGGCTCACCGTTCAAGTGTCTTGACAGTTGCAATAATACAGACCTCATTAAAAAGGTAGGAGATGCCTTTACTGGCCAGTGGGAAGTGTCGAGTTCGCCATACTGGAAACTCCACTCTAAAAGGTAATCAGCAGCACTGAAACATTTCATAAGGAGTTTTAAAGCACTGTGAGGATAAAGACATACTGTATAGTATATGACTACACTAACATTTCTTATATAAACTGGGTTGCATTGTGGCATATTTCAGCAATGTATCAAACCAGGTGAAGACATGCACTTGAAAAGATGAACTGCATTAGAACTATCTGATGTATGAGAAAATGTTTTTAAAACTTGTTGTAGCATAGCCAATTACTGCTGCAGCCAATTACTGTACCGTGCATGTATTTACTGTATGTACACAGTGTTGTTATGTAATAAAGTACAAATACTTTGTTTCTGTACTTAAGTAGAATTTTCATGTATCTATACTTTACTTCTTTATTTATTTTGGCAATTTTAACTTTTACTCCACTACATTTGTTAAATAAAATGTGTACTTTTTAAATCTTTATAATCTTTACTGCACCAATTTAAGCTGGTAACATTCCTTTTTCTGTTGTCATCAACACAGCAGAAGCAATGATGATCAATAACATCATGGAAGCATATGCTGCAGGCTATATTGCTAACAAACAAACTCAGGCTCTATTGCTAACCTGCTATGACCACCTCAATGGTGAACCTGGTGAACTCTGTTGTGAAGATGAAGGTACCTTTAATACCCATGTCTAACCTTAAAAAGGTATATAGAAGTAAATTAAATTAATAAACATCAATGTTATGTAATATTAGTTAGCTAGTCAGTTATTATCATAAGCCTGTTCAGGTATCTGGCTAACATGATGACCAGGCTAACATGTGCATGCTAACATCACTGATTAGCCAGCATGCAGTTTTTTTTAACTACTTCACTGTTTTTTTTCTTCTTGGAATTAATGTTTAAAAAGATGTAGGGACCTTTTATATATTATGCTTTACAATAAGAAAGCCCCAATAAAGTTTACTTTTACTTTCAATTCAACTGCTTAAGTACAATTAATATCAGAAAATTACTTTTGATACTTTAATACACTAAATATCAACATTTTAAGTAATTACGTTAATAATAAAGAACTTCCTCATGTATAATTTTTAAGTACTTTATACAAGACTTTATTTACATACAATGAAGTAAAGTATTTACCCGCTTCCTGAGTTTTTAGGGGGTTTTTTTGTCTTTGCATATTTGTCAGACTTAAATGGTTCAACAAATTTTAATATTGCACAAAGATAACCCAAGTAAATACAAAATGCAGTTTTTAAATGATGATTTAATTTTTTAAGGGAAAAAGCCTGTCTGGCCCTGTGTGAAAAAGTAATTGCCCCCATGCTAAAACCCTTATGAACTGTCATTTTTAGAAAGCTGAGTTTAATTTCACATGCCACACCCAGGCCTGAGTACTGCCAGAACTGTTGAATCGAGACTACAGAACTGTTGAATCAAGAAATCATTTTAACAGAACAATAAGAAATTCTACAACACATTCTAATGAAATACAAGAGCAGATACAAGTAACCAAGTCATTTCTCAGGCTTTGGGACTCCAGCGAATCACAATGAGAGCCATTATCCACATAGTGAGAAAACTTGTAACATTTGGAGAACTCCACACGCACAACGACGTCTCATGCAGGAGTTCATAAAAGAACTCAAAACAACATCCAAAGACATGCATGTCTCACTACCTCAATTAACATCAGTCCTCATGAATTAACATTGGGGGCCAAATTTCCTCCACAGCAATGTGAAAGACTCATTGCCGGTTATTGCAAACGCTTGACTTTTTTAAACAATATATTAAAAAAGTAATAAGTGAAACAATTTTTTAAGAGGTGGCACGGTGGTGTAGTGGTTAGCACTGTCGCCTTGCACCTCCAGGGTCTGGGTTCGATTCCCGGCCAGGCTCG
>JAQMYK010000016.1:15652562-15667856 GCA_030014345.1 Clarias buthupogon
ATATGTGTTATTTTATAGTTTTGAAATTCCCAGTATTGTTGTAGAATGTAGAAAATAAATCACTAAACAAAAACAAAGAAATTTGCAAATGACCCCAAACTTTTGAACGGTAGTGTATACAGTATATACTGTATATAAAAACCTGCACTTTCAGTAATAACTTAGACTGGGATACTGTATATTCCCGGGGTAATCTTCCACCCCCACGCAGAGTGGTGTCCAGCACGCGTTTGCTTCTTTGAGACAGGAGTCGTAACAAATCAAGAAGGTAGAGCCAATTTTTATTTTTTTAAACCTTGTGCAAATAATCGCTGTGGTTCAAATTGTCTGACTGGCAAAGATTTTGCTAACTGGAAATATGCATTCTTGTAATAACTCCAAGCTTGTTGGCTTATGGTGGTTCTTGGAATAGACGCAAGCTTTGAAAAAAAATATCACTATGATTACTTGGAAGATGTCTTGGATAAGCTATTTCTTCTGGCCGTCTCCGGCTCATCGTATGCTCTGAACGCTGATCATCTGATTGATTTGCTCATCGTTCATGACCAATTTGGATTAAATAAAGTGTTTCACGATCATAGAACAGTGACGCCTCATTCTCCAGCCAGTGGGCAATCGGAGGAACAGCTGTTTCTAATAAAAACATTATTATTATTATTTTATATCATGAGGGTACGATTTAAACAGCTGATCGCTTACAGTTTTGTTTTGCCCCAGCTGGCGACTTTGAACGAGAGAGAAAAAAAAAAAAGCAAAACAAGCACAAGAATCAGGATTGTGTAAGCTGATATGTGCAAGTCTGAGAAGATTTAAATTCCCACATAAATAACCACAGCAGCATGTTATGAGACAAAATGTGGCACTGTCCTCAACAATAAGCCAGTGTTTTGTATGTTACAAGCAAGATTAATAGCTTCGCCCTAACCCAGTTGGCAAAGCACTGCGTTCCAGATGACAAAAAGGCAGAAGGTTTTAACTTTGACCTATTTTCACCCCAGGAAATGTATCGGTGTGGAGAAAACAAAGGCATTTTGTATTTGTTGTTGCGATCTCAATTGCACCGTTAATCTCAAACATATTTATGTGGTCTGGCCTGCCAATGAGTGCACTGAGGTTGCGTGTGCATGTAGCCTACGTGTTTATGAGGCATGTGTGTGCAGAAAAGACAGACAGAGCGAAAGAGAGAGAGAGAGAGACATTCGGATGGCTCCGAAACAGGCCTCAGGGCGGCTAACATCTCTTTAATGTGGGAAGCCAAAATGTTCAGGCGTAGTGAGAGACTGGCTCCAATCCCACAGCGCTTGTGTCTCATTAAGCCTCCTCAAAACTGATCTGCAAATGGTGTGTGTGCTATTTAGTGTACAGTACATGTGTAAAGAAGCCACAAAATGACAAAGAAACCACTAGATATGCTGGGTCTGCGTATATTAGTGGGAACTGAGGAAGGTTCCGGGCTATTGACTGCAGTCCTCATTTGCAAAAAAAAAAAAAAAGAAAGAAATTCACCAAATGTTCTTGTCTTTATTCCTCCCAGATGGTAGAGTCCATTTAGAAGTGATGTGACCTCTATTCCACGTACGATGGTGAGATTTCGCTTACGTTCTTTAACACGATTCTACAACGAAATGGCTTTGTAAGACATAAAGAAACCGACACTTCATCCACCACTTCGCATCTCGGTTCACATTTCCGAGAGGTCGCGGTTCATCCTTTACTTCTAAGACCAATGGCCCTGTAGTCTGAACTGGATTAGTTGAAAGACAACAGCTCTATGGATGCCATTGCTCTCTGTTGACCCCTACATTAATAAAGTGAAGGCTGCGTTCTGTGTTTGGAATATTTCGACTTCTGGAGAAAAAGGGACCTCGAATTTCTGAGTGCCGAAGGCGAGTTTTATGTCAGGAGTATTAATTTATGATTTTCATCACAGCTGGTGACCCCATCACCTCGATTAAAATGCAGGCTTTGTAATTTCATGGTTAATATTCAATAGCCACTTGTGCTCTCCTCCTGAAGTGTGAGAATATGAGAATATCTTGAGGGGATTGCTGGAAAGTATGCGTGTGAATACCAATGCACTGGCTGTAAGGATACTGGACACTACATGGACATGGCCGAAGATGTTTCCTGATGATGCGTTGCGTTGAAGAGAAACGAACGGTTGATCAATGTCTGCATTCGGTCTTCAGGTGAGGAACCTAGAGCTGAACATTTTTACACTACATGGTTAAAAAACTCCTGAGAAAAGGAAAAAGAAAAAGTAAGAATCTGCTCCTCCCTCAGTGGTGCATTGGCTTGGACAAGCATTTCTCCTCAAACACTTTGGCAGCGTATAAAGAGTGCATTGAAGTTCACTGTTCTATGTTTCGCAACAAAAGCTGCTCAGATCAAAGGAAAACAGCTGAAATGGAGCCATAAGACATGTCCAAGTTTGCTCATCATCTATTTCAATCTCTGGCAAATTGATGAGCTATTGACGACTGGTTATACTTCACGTATAATCTAAGTACCGTAATGATCATTTAAATATCGACCTATCTGGCAACAAATCTAATATTAAAACTCACTAGACATATGGACGAGTGTTTGCAGATGCCTCACCATCATACCCATATGTGGAACTTCTTATAACCGTTACCACAAAGTTAGAAGCACACAATTGTACAGAATGTCTTGAAATGCTATAGCATTACAAGTTCTTGTCGCTAAGGGCTCAAACCTGTTCCACCAGGACAACTCCCATGTGCACAAAGGAAGCTCCATGAAAACATGGTTTGCCCAAGTTTAAGTGGAAAAAGCCCAAGTGTCCTGCACATACTGTACAGTAGCCCTGACCTCAATCCAACTGAACACCTTTGGGAACGCCAACTGTCTCACCGATGCTCTGACGGGTGAATGAACACCAATCTTCACAAAGCCAAGATCCAAAATCCAGTGGAAAGCCTTCTCAGAAGAGTGGATGCTCAAAGGGAAAAGGGAAAGCAAATCTGAAGTTTGATCTTCTTACAACACAACACTATATCAAGTAGTACTTAGTAAACTACTGACTGTAGTCTGTCAGACTGTTTGTCTGTCTGTCTGTCTGAGTGATAACATTAAAAGCATTGACAGGTGAATTGAATAGCATTTATTATCTCCTTATATTGACAAAGTGTATATTAAACAGCTAGTTGAAGAAGTTGAAGGTGTACTTGAAGCAGGAAAAATGGACAAGCATACTGTAAGCCTCTGAGAAACCTTAATAAGAGTCACAAAAAGACGGGTCTTCTGGAGAGTTCCTGGTATGCAGTGGCTCATACCTAACAAAACTAGTCGAAGGCTCATCAATCTGCATACTGTATGAGGTTTTATGGCTTGGAAGTTTGGGCCAATCTCACTGAAGAGCTACTGTAGCACAATTTGCTGAAAAGAGATATCATACTGTAGATGTGCAGCAGTAACTGTGTGATGCCATCATGGAAGTAATGTTTCCAGGACATTGTTGAATCTATGCTACAAAGAATTAAGGTGGTTCTGAAGGTAAAAGCTGGTCCAACCCAGTACTATAAATATGCACCTAATAAAGTGTCCAGTGAATGTATATGGACATAGGGTTTAGAGCAATACCCAAGAGTGGTAACCCGCCGATGATGGGACTCAAACCCCACCACTCTGTGATCAGCAACATACAGTAGAGCCGCAACCATCTGAGCCACTACCGACTCTAATACAAAGCAATAATAAAATATATTGGGACAAACACAACAGGGTTCCAACACTGATCTTTTATTCCATAGTTTATATGAAGAATTTTACATATCTTCTCTCTTTATCACGTTTTATTTTCTATATCTTTTATATCCAGTTCCTTTTTTTGTGTAAATTGTCATCAAGATGTAAACATTATTGACTACTAACTACAAAATGATTTGCTAATCTGCTGTTCTTGACCTTTGGTTAAGCCGTAAGACAAAAAGAAAAACAAACCTACATTAACAAGTAATGGGCTTTTCACAATTATAATTGTTATCATATGCTCAGACTTGCGTAGGCTAATGAAATTCACACATCATGTTCAACCTACAGTAAGAAGCTGAAATGTTTGAGTCACTTGGCAACAATTACAACAAATGTTGCTGAAAATGGGAGAATGGCGAGTCAATGAGAAGATGTACAGTATTAAAGCAAAAAAAATAACCATGAAATATTTCAGAATTAATTATCAATAATGTTAATTGACAACAGGTAAGTTCAGCATTTTCATGGTCAAACCAGACCTATGAGAAAGTTATTAAATAATGTAACCAAATTATAAATGAGCAGAGAAAAAAAACAGGTTATTGATTGATGCACCGATATGAAAAGTATTGCGTAAAATTGGGTTTTAGACCCTCTGGACTAAAACTGAACTTAAATAATAATTATTGTTGTTAAGTTGAACTTTTTACCTTGCATCGATAGCAATAATTTAAAAATAAAATTTAAGTGTGGTAATTTTGCTTACTGTATATCCTGCCTCCAAATATACAGTGGCCAATTTTCGCTTCAAGAAAAAAAAAAAAAAACACTGTATAAAAACCAAACCCCCCCCCCCCAAAAAACTGTATATAGTACAGTGCAAAGGTCTTGAGCCACCCCTTTTTCTTCATATTAAATTATATTACTGTATGTACAGTACCAGTCAAAAGTAAGGCACAATCAGTTGTTATTTTAAGACCAGAAATTCAGCTGTTCTGAACTGTCTTATCAATCACATTTACAAAATTCATTACGTACCATGATGAAACTGGCTCTCGGTGAAGACCTTCCCAGGAAAGCAAGACCAAAGCTTACCTCTGCTGCAGAGGAGAAGTTCATTTAGAGTTACCAGCTTTAGAAATCACCAATTAACAAACAGCACAAATTAGAGCTGTTATGATCATTTCCACAGCGTAATCCGTAGCAGACACATCTCAGTATCAACTGTTCAAAGGAGATTATTGCATAATATGGATGCCTTCAGCATTGTTTTACCATGTAGAAAGAAATAAAAATCAGGAAAGACAATGGAATTAGAAGATGTGTCCAAACTTTTGACTGGTGCTGCAAATTAAATTAAAGAAATAGGAACAAATATTTTACTGTGACAGACCGCAAAGTGCCTAAAGATATACAATTTTGTAACTGCCTGTTTGTGTGGCAACCTCAGCAGCAGCCTCATTTCCCCCCTCGTCTGTTTTAACCACTCAGCATTCAGCCTCACCAGTATACTAATCACCGGGCTGATCATCATTCTCACTAGTTCATGCCTTAAGTTAGATGTTTGTTTTTTTTGGAACATACAGTAGGTTACTATGTGGCTTAAAACACAAAAAAAACTTCTTTTGATATTGGTCAGGTACAGGGGCATGACTGAAACGAGAGCCAAAAACTTGCCAAAAATGAGAGGCTTCTTTCAGAACTATTCCTCAAGACTCGATTAAAACTACAAGAAAGTCTGGCTCTTTGGAAGCAAAATATTACAAAATGACTGGGCGGGTCAAGACATGCTTGCACAGCACTTTGGGCCTGTTAATCAGAGCTTTAACAAATCTACAGCATTAAGGAACAATTGGAAATCAGAGGAATTAATACTTGTTAACAGAACCATAGAACAAGTAAGAAAAAAAAATCACAGGATGGGATGAAGAGAGCAGAAGATCTCTCGGTTCACATGAGTAAATACACAGACTTAGTTTATCAAACCCGTGCATTGCATAAAATATTAAAATAAACACGGCCCTTTCTCCAGCTCACGTCCATTTCAGTTCTGCGCTCACAGTTGATGGACAGCAGAGTACTACAGTAACCGTGCCTATAAAGAAGGAACCCTTTTTGCATTACGTTGTGTCGGAGAAAGTGCCATCAGCATAGCCAAACCGATGAAGTCAAATCTGGTTACAGTTTCCTGGAGAAAATACATTGAAGTTGGTTCAAAAAGATGACATCATACAATTTCTTTTTTTTTTTTTTTAAGTCAGTGAGTGAACTCATTCAAGCCAGATTTTTTAATCTTTGGAATGTGACATGGGATTGTTAAGGGCTAAATAAAATAATAATGTGCAGATTATTGTTGGTATAAAAAAAATCCAAAACGATCCTTAGGAAAATTTTAAAGCACCTGCAAAGTTTAACTATGTTTAGTCAACAAACTTCCTCAATGATTTCATTAAATACAATATGAAGTTTCACATGGATGCATTTGGGATTTGGTGCAACGGGTGAAGTTCATTCACTGGATAAAGGTGTAAGAATTTGAAGAAAAACATACGACAGCAAAGTTCTATGTCTGAAAGATTTTTCTTCTAATCAAGCTGGGCTACTGAAGATCAGAATCAGGAGGACGAGTATGAAAGCAGACGACTGTCCCAGAATTTTTGCTAGAAATCTGAGGACAAGGATAAACGTCTCTGACTTTAAGCGCACTCAACTGGAACCCAATCACCAAGTTTCGTAAAAGAGACCTGGACCTCAGTCGCATCATTTCTCATGCTTCTCCTTGGCAAACCACCCTTGGAGCTCAGTAAACAGTCCTCTGATTCCTACTATTCCCACCTAGAACTTCTCTCTAGAAGTTTTGAACGAACGCGGCAGTGCCCCCTACAGGAAGCTCAGGATGAGAAGCAGAGGCCGCAGCACTCCATGCAGATCTCCAGACAGTCAGCTGACTCGCAACAGGCGTCGATGATGCCGCAGTCCATGTCACAGGGAAGCTCACAGTCGCTGCATTCTTCCGATCCGCAGCAGCAGCAGAAGCACGAGTCATCAGAGGAGCACGAGCCACATGTTGCACAGTCCAGCACGATGTTGCACAGCATGAGGAACTCGCAGAACAGGCAGGCCAGGATGCAGTGCACACAGCAGTCTGAGGAACACAGAAATGGCATGAGAGAATTCTGGAAAAATCACTGTGTCACGCCAAACAAATACTTGCGCAAAAACATAACGCAAGCTTTTAAAATCAATTAAAAGAAGTTTCGAGGCAGAAGATTTTGCCTCGATCTTTTTTTGTAATTGAATTACTCGAGTTACTCGAGGAATCGTTTCAGCCCTACAGTAGTTCCAAGTTCAATCCTGATCTCGGGGTTACTATCGCTGTAGAGTTTTGCACATTCTCACTATGTATGTGAGGCTTTCCATAGGGATTTCCAGCTTTCTTCCATCTCCCAAAAACATACTGGGATAAATGGCGTACACAGATACATGTACATCTAGCTGCCTGATATACCAGCGTCCCACCCAGAGTTTATTCTCATGCCCAGTGTTCCCAGAATGGGGCCTGGACACAAGAGTCTCCCTCCAGAATTGTTATTTTTAACAAAATTTAATTGGTTCCATTTGCATGGTTTGGCTCAATACATTAATGCCCAAGACACTTGTGACCAACTAGTTTTAGATGCAAAATTGTGAAAACAAATCAATTAAAGATTTATGGATGTGATTAAACAGATTAAAGTAAACATCGAAGCACATCAAATACGCTTGGGCAGCGAACAGGAATGTTGATTGCTTGACAGATGTTTGAAAAAGGTAATGAAGATGATAATGCATGAAGGTGGTGCAGCATTGTCAGAAAATGGAAGCGAAGGTAAATACATAAATTAAAACATCTAAATAACTACAATTGGCATGTTCACATTTAAAATTTGAAACCAGATACTTTCAAAATGTTTATGCAAGGTAGCTAGAATCTAAGGAGACAGGTCATACAAGATTGTATTTTATGGGCACTTTTGTTGAAATCTTTTTTAATAGTTATGAGATATTGCTCCAAAATTGCCGTGTGGCCTTTAAAAATGAGTCGAGGTTGGTTCAATTTGGTCAAAGTCATTAGGATGCCTAAGGTTATATAATATAGAATTTAATTTGATGAAGATAGCACAATGGAGTCTAAAGACTGTAATACTACTTTGGTCAGAAAGAAGAACAAATGTTGTGGCCAAATGAAACAATACACAGTACTGTATATACACACTGCTAAACCATAATATTATAAACATTACCAATATAAACACTTAGGATTTGGGATGGCCCGGCCCCTGGAGGTGACTCTGTATAGGTCCGGGCCTTGGGGGAGGGGGGGTTATGTGAGGGGGTGGGGGGTTCTTGAGTGTTTGGTGTCTGAACACCAGGATGTTGGAGGGATGTTGGACAGGATATTACAGTAAGTGGGTTGCGGGTTATGGCTTATTTGTCCAGCGCATCCCATGGGTGCTCAATCGGATTGGGGTCTGAAGAGCATGGAGGCTTTGTTGGCGGCTTTGGGCCCCATGCATGGCAGGTGGTGGTGCACTGAGTGTTCTGGTCTCTTTCTATTGTGGCCAACATTGACATTTTCAGCAATTTGTGCTCCATTAATTTCATGACTGATGGGTATAAATGCATAAAGCAATATATAAAGAGTCTCAAACTCCTCCAACTAGTATGGTTTTAGCTTTTTAGACCATGACCGATTTGTACTAGCATAATAAAAAGAAGTGTCGACAGAAACTTCAGTCTAATAAAGACTGTAAAATGACTGTAAATATAACCTGTACCCACCATCCTGGGCCTCTGTAGGGATCTGCGAGCTGTTCGATTTCGAGCTTCCTTTACTCCTCTGACTGTTGATCGACGGGTTTGACTGCAACTTCTTAGGGTTTTTATGATGTGCCGCAGATGAAGACGAGGAGGTCGAAGACGCCGCCCGCAAGAGTGCTGCTCCGTTCTTGACACCGTTGCTGTGTACTTGGTGTTTCATAGACTTGCCGTTTTTCAGATGTGCTGCAGATTCTGAGGGGCTGGTTAATGACTTCTGCAAGGGTGTAGACCTGGCCTGAGGTTGACCTAGAAGCCAATGATAAAATAAAACAATGATTATTGTGACTGCACCCAGGCACTGCGTTAAAATATGATGTCTTCTACTGTGCAATTATTCTCCTCTTATAGCTTAGGGGTACAAAAATAATCGCAACAGCTGCACAATTGTGGAAGAATGGTAAAATGAAGACTATTGCTGGAATTATTGATGGTAGAGTACAAAGGCTCCCATTTAACATGGAAGTGTGTTTTATTTCAAACATGATTCCTAAACACGTAAAAGATGCACTTCCCATGAAGACACACAATCCACTGAGAGGATAGCGGTTTGTTTCAGAGGAGGCTCAGATCGTGGGAGATTTACACCAGCTCAGGGAACTTGAGCTTTCGCTAAGTCCATGTGTCTTGATGGAACAAGTCCACATGTTTGTAATATCCATCCCATAATAACTAACCAGATGTTAGCAGTACAATTAAATATACAGTATGTCTCAGAGCTGCTGAATTCTCATATCTGAATTCGCTTATCAATTTTCTATAGACCACATATGATTTACATATCCTTATAGTCGAAGCCTGATGATGAAGGTATAATCGTTGAGATGGTGAAGAGAGGTGTATTTAATATTTATGGAAGGAGTATCATACAGTGTCAGTAACAATCAGGATGTTTCCTATTGTTATTTTTTTTTTAACTAATGAATACTTAAATAAAACTAAGTAATTCATTAATAATAAACATTAATACAGTAACTTGTAAGTCTTGTTTCATTCATTTGTCATTCAGTAATAAACAATAAATTAAACGTAACACTGCTGTGGTCAAAGCAGAATGAAACACTTCATTAACCTGATGTGACAAGAGGGCCTTCACGAGTGATGATATACAGCATAACGGCAATGATACCACTGCCCGTCACAGGTCACCAAGCGACTTACATTTTTATCGCATTATACATCTGAGCAGTTGAGGGTTAAGAGCCTTGCTTGAGGGCCCAACAGGGACAACTTGGTGGTCGTGGGATTTGAACCTGCGACCTTCCGAACTGTAATCCAATGCCTTAACTGAGCTACCCCTGACCCTACAGTAATAACACTAACTGTCAGGATGGTACAGTCCGCAGTACTGGAAAGCGGGGAGAGCAACTGCCTGCCAAAACCCACATTCAAAATCAGTCAGGGAAGCACTTTCAGCAGGTAAACACATCTGATGTCATCTTAAACAACACTTTTGTCTTGTTAGTGATTGCTTCTAAGTCAGTCTGACTTGCTTATGATCCGTCATTGTTGTTCCGTTCATGGCTAACGCAAGCTACAACTAGCTTCTAGTTTAAGTCTAAAAAGTTTCTAACACAAGATTGAATCCCAAAGCTCTCTCTACCCCTGGATCAAGGGCACTACTTTGTGTGTGTGGAACAAGGGGTTGTATAACACAGTGAACTAGCTTTCCATTTAACACTATTATGAATTCAAGCCAGGAACCCAGAAGTTTACTGATATTCCAAAGTGGGATACAGTAAGTGGAATACTAAAGTAAATCCTGTACGTTTCGCAGGAGTGCCCAGTTACACTAACTGTTGGTCGCCAGCTTTACACTAGTTCCACCAGTTGTGGAAGGATATGTGTTGGCGGACCAAAATAACTAAGTTAAATAATCAAACAAACCATAATCTGATGATATTAAATGGTGGATAACTGTTGTATAAAAGCAATATCACACTCAAAGTTGCGCCCTCATGCCTACGTCTGCATTACAGTCATGCTAATATTCAGTATAACAGCACTCTGTCTCTGACTGGTGCACTGCCTGATTTTTTTTAGCTTCTCACTCATAAGGTCAAACCAAATCCAATGAGCTCAATCAGTACTGCGGCCACACCATCAACAGGAATCTGAGGGGGCAGGACCACTAGACATGACACAACTAATGTACCAATCTCCATTTTAGGCCTTGAAATCTCTGCTCCTGGATAAGAGAAAGTGAGAGCCAGTTCGGGGGATCAAGGGTAGAGATGGTGCCTGGTGTGCTGTGAACGCCACAGTGTGCTTGTGTGCTCTTTCATGCTTCGATGCTGAGGAGTGTTTTTTTTTGCCACTGTGCAGCTTACCGAGGATTAGCCGCTGATAAATTGTGACTGCTGCCTCGCCACTACTGCCTATAGTTATGGCCAGTTCTCGAGCCTCTGCCTCAACTCCGACGGCTCTAGTTCTGGTCTGGTGCTGCCTCTACTCAACTGCAACAGCACATTGGCTTCTTCGCTCTCAAACTCTGGGTTGCTGGCACAGCTGCCGAACTGTGATTGGCTTCTACGCCTCAACTCCGGTCTGCCGCTGCCTCTACCGGACTGTGACAGCCACATCGGCTTCTCTGCTCTCAACTTTGATCTGTCGCCACCGCCACCGAACATGGACCTGTGGCTTGCTTCGGGTCTCATTTCCACACAGCTTAGGTTGTTGCCCCAGTCTGGTGTCGTCATGCCAGCTGGACTTTGCTCCGACCCATACCTACGCACATCCTATACTTTCTTCACTTTCTTTTTATTTCCCCTCTTCCTAATTCCCCATCCCAACTTCATTTATTAAATAACAAATCAATGTGTGCTAGCTGACCTGAAGTGAGAGCGGCTTGTTCAAGATCTATTTCCACTAGCAAAGCAAATTAAAAAAAAAAAAAAAACATATTATATGGTATAAAAGCAATATCATATGAATTGTGTGGTTATTATGAAAAATCTGCACGGCTTCGCCAACATGCTATTATTGCTTAAATAATAAACACACCTCCATCAAACTTGTCCTTAAGAATTATATTTACTGTATGAAAAAAAGGACCACAATTTTCAAAGAATGAGTCTGCAGCATATCCTTTGTCGTGGCGAATCCAATCCCAGTCACTGATATACATTTTTAAACTGAAGGCAGCGCATCAGAGCAGCGAGGAGCCACACAGAGATGTTAGAGAGGTCAGAATGGGATCTCATTTACGCATTCTGGTCTGATCGGAAGTGAACATCATGACATCATGAACTTGTCGAAATAAGTCAATAAAGGAAGCAAAGTTTAAAGACAAATGAAGAAAGAAATGCAATTATTCAGTGCTTTAAATTCAAAGTGAGTGGAGTTTTTAATACAGATGGTCAGAAAGGCCAGGTTCATTAACATGGAAATGTACAGATTACTTGAGATCCATTTAGCGTATTCATTTATTCATCTTTATTAATTTCTTTATCCTAGTCAGTGTCAATGTAGTTTTATTATAATTAATCCATCTGTATTTTAGAAAATATTGCAATAAATTCACAGGATGGTGGTTAGCACTGTCGCCTTGCACCTCCGGGGTCCGGGTTTGATTCCTTCCCAGGTTCGATTCCCGCCTTTGTGTTCAGGGACTTTGCATGTTCTCCCCGTGCTTGGTGGGTTTCCTCTGGGTTCTCCGGTTTCCTCCCACAGTCCAAAGACATGCAGATTAGTCTAACTGGCGTTCCTAATTGGGACTGTGGGAGGAAACGGAGAAAACCCACCAAACGTGGGGAGAACATCCAAACTCACACATGCAGACCTGAGGCAGGAATCGAACCTGGACCCTGGAGGTACAAGACACAACAGCGTTAACTATTAAGCCATCATGCTGTAATAGATGTTTAAGTAATAAACTGTGCAAGGCGCTAGTCGGAATTGTTGACATGGAGCGCCAGCACAAAAAAAAACTTTGCACTTCCACTTTAAATTGTCTAATTTCTAGCAATAAACTAACCACAGACGGTTAAGCATTAAAAGGTCGTTCAGTCACGCCATAAGAAAGAATTTTGCAGCCATACAGTACATTCACCATATTTTACGGTGTATTCCCCTAGTGTATGCTTTAAAATCATTTCTCAGCTCAACGCTCGAAAGCAGCGAAACACACTTTGCTCACAGAAATTCAAAACCAAATACTTCAGCTCTGGACATGATGCGGTGGGCAACAGTTTTCACTCAATTAATTAAAACCCCGTGCTAGGATCCTTTATTTGCTTCTTTATTTTTATGGCGTATAGGTCGGGTCAGTCCCTCCAGTTCTCTTCGTTGCTTTTTTTTTAAACTTCAGACAGACTCCCGGTACGTTTACAGCCTACAAACGTTCTAGTGTTCCTCCACAAACCGCCCGGCAAGTTGTTCTTGGCAGCTTATTTCCAGACCCGTGTGTATTTTACTCATGAGCACCACATCCTAATTACGGCAGACGAAAAGAAAAACTAAGTGAAAAGCACACCTTTGCTGCCAAAAGAAACACCCCTTTAAAATTTGAAAGGAGAATTTATGATAACACTTTATAGTATCCCGTTGAACGTTTTCCTGACCTCGGTATACTGGTTTTGGGTCACACAGAGAAGATCATGAGAGTGGATCGAAATTCGGACTTCATCAGAAGACAAACGCTAACACCCCCCTCTCCACAGCCTGAAGCATATGAAATAGTACTTTTAATAAAAGCATACATTAAACTAGTTTAAACTAGCGCTGTTGTTCTTGGGAAGCCATTGAGGTCATGCAAAAACTAATCTAGTGTGACTGAATATTTTTTCATTCAGCCCTTTTCAAACTTCCAGATGTTTGACCTGTTCGAACAAAAATGGAGAAGTTCTTTTTTTTTGTTTTGTTTGCATTTATGCATGTCAAATCCCTCAAGCTGCTAAAAAGTCGCAGTAGGCCCTCGCTTCTCGTTCTCTTCATCCTAATGAAAACAATCACATGACCACATTTCACTATGAGACTCATGCGTTTAGAGTTTGAAAGACCTAACGCGGTGGTAATTGCTACCACCCCCACTGTTCTGTTAAGCCACCTATAAAAACCAGAGGTCTAATGTATACACGTTCGGCTTTGCCACGTTTGCAGCGAGTGTCGGTTTTCCGCAGAAATGCACAACGCGCCTCGCGCTAGAGAAAGTTAAAACATAGGACGATGAAAGACATCTGGAGAATAAAATGTAACACCGAAAGCTCTAGTATTCGGATTGGCGCTTGGATAGCTTTGTAGACAGTTTCTAATAATCATCCTTGTTCTATGTTAACTTGGAGAGTCTTTGGAATGTTAACTTGAAAGTCTTTGGAATAATAAATAAACAAACAGCCTTGCATGGTGGCGCAGTGGTTAGCACTGTCGCCTCGCACCTCCAGGGTTGAGGGTTCGATTCCCGTTTCGGGTTTGTGTTTGTAGAGTTTGCATGTTCTCTCTGTGCTTGGCGGGCTTCCTCCCACAGTCTGAAGACATGCAGATTGGACTGATTAGTATCTTCAGATGTATTGGCACCCCATCCAGTGTTTACCCTGTCTAGTGCCCAAGTCCCTTGAGATAGGCTCAAGGCATCCAGTGACTGTGTACAAGATAAGCAGTATAGAGAATGAGATGAAAAATAAAGCCAGGTTCCCACCGTTGGGCCCTTGGGCAAGGCCCTCAACCCTATGTCCATTAGCGACCACGTGAAAAGAAAAAAGAAAACATTATTATGCTATTAGAGATTATCCCAGCCACCAGAATCGTTTTTAAACCAATTACACATGGCAGTATAGATAAAATGGGTGGGTTGCGTCATGAAGGGCTGTACACAATCACGCTCTAAAATAATACAGTGAACCAATCATTTGCAAGCTATTCTCAGGCTGTTGTTCAGTGACTCAGCGCATACACTTATGAATATGACTAGCTAGAGTTCATGACACTAGAGGTAATGGAAAGAGCCACTACAGTAGGAAAACATAACCACTTCACACTGATGCTTTATTTATAACCATAAACTAATAATAATTAATGGTTATGCATTAGAGCTGTGGTACTATATTTAATTAATCTTTTGGTGGTGTATTCTACTCAATTCAAACGTAACTGAATTGCTAAATCAGTTTCCGATTCCGATTCATACTCGCATTTTGCAACAGTATCGCTTCAACCTTTCATGAACAGTTGGTTCAATATACAGTAACTCCTTAAAATAAACCAGACCGTAAACATGAATAGAATGGATAATCTCTTGGATGGATAAACAATTCACATCTCTGTTAAACATTATAAAGTAAATGTTTTGCCTTGCATATATTTTAGTTGCTTATCTGGTTGTTTATAAGCAAAGTATTTTGTATACACCCTCTAACACCAATGATGATGGTGTTCTGATAGTGACGGTGGAGCATGATGTCTACCAAGTCACTCTAAAATCTTCCAAAGTACGGAAGATTAAAATCCTGTCTTGAGGAAGCCCACAGAACATTCGTCACAAATATAAAACCATTCAGTGAGCTCCCCCCCACCCCTTTTAATTTGGGAGGAGTCATTCTGTAAGAGACCACTCCCATTAGGATCGAAATGTATCACAGAAATGCAGTGATTCTAGAGGTGGGGGAAAATGTTTTTGGAGATATATTGTGATAATTTTGTCTGACAGTGGCTTAGAGACAGTGGCACTGAAGAAAAGACAGGAGGCAGAGTTGGAGGTAGCAGAGATGAAGATGTTGAGGTTCT
>JAQMYK010000016.1:15703623-15714556 GCA_030014345.1 Clarias buthupogon
ATGTCTAGAGCTTTTCATCGTTTTTAAAATCAAATAAATCGCGATTCGATATGATATCGTTTATCGGCCCAGCCCTAGTACCTCGGCATATGAACGCCTTAAGAAATTTCACTGTAATAACTGAAACTTTGCAAGAAATTTCCCCCTGCAAATTTCGGCGAACTCCGGGTTGCGTCCACATTGTGCGTACGTACGGCTTGCATCCACGTTGCACGTGCGAATAAGTTGCACGCACTTCAGGGAGTTCCCCAATCAGAAACCCTGGATAAACCATCAGATATGCGACGGAGTACAAAGCTGCAGGTCCTATAATCTGCAAATCGCCACCACCACAATCAGCTCCATAGACAGTCTGCCGAATGATCTCAGCATCTTTTCAACATCTTTTACAGATATGAGGCTCACACACACATGGACCACCCAATCCCTCCCCCTCCCCCAACGATCTCATCAGGCCAGGTATGAAGATTAACACACGTAAGACAGCAGGAGTAAACAACATCCCTGGGCAGGCCTAAAGAGCATGTGCCAATGAGCTGGCTGACCTTTACACCTCCATCTTCAACCTTTCCCTCGGCCAGTGCACCAATTCCCACCTGCTTCAAGAATACAACTATCATCCCCCTTCTCAAGAAGAGCCCATCCACCTGTCTGAATGACTAGAGGCCAGTAGCACTCATCATGAAGTGTTCTGAGAGAGTTGTGCTGGCCCGTATTCAAACCAGCATACCAGACACCCTCTGCAATATGCCTACCAACAGATGCTATAGCTGCTGCCCTCCATCATTCCATCTCCCACCTGGAAAATAAAGACTCTTATATCAGAATATAAGACTTGCACATAAACTATCTACACTTGGCCTACACCCTACACTCTGTGACTGGATGTTGGACTTTCTAATTGGCAGGCCCCAGTCTGTCAGAATTAGAAATAGGACCTCAGCCCCAGCATTAACACAAACACAGGCACTCCACAGGGATGTGTCCTCAGCCCTATCCGCTACAACCTGTCCCTCAACACAGACAAGACAAAGGAGATGATAGCGGACATGAGGCAGGAAGAAGGACCTCATCGACCATTGCTCATCCGGGAGCCCGAAGTGGAGAGAGTGAGCAGCTTTAAATATCTAGGCGTCCACATCAGTGATGACCTCACTTGGATACTCAACACCACAAAGCAGGTTAGGAGGGCTCAGCAGCGGATGTACTTTCTTAGGAGGATGAGGAAGTTTGGTATGTCTCCTAAGGTCCTCTCCTTCTACAGTTTGAGAGGATCTTGACTAACTGCATCACTGTGGTACGGCTGCACTACTGTTATGGCCCATAAACGCCTGCAGAGAGTGGTGAAGACTCAGGGCACAGCCTCTGGGCATGTGCTCTGGTGTCTGTTACCAGGACATCGGCAGTGGATCCTTTGGGTGCAGTGTGTTGTGAGGGGGGCCTTCATGCATTTTGTATGCCGGGTCAGCAGCCTTGGGCTCTGTGCACGGTGTACGGGTCTATAATATAACACAATCCAATAATTTTGGATTTATGTCATTTTCATCTTCATCACACTGTTCACTTTGTGCTCTTTGGATAGAGTCGTCCTGCCAAAAACAACTCCTCCATTATTCCAGTAACATTTCATCATAGGATAAAGATGATCCGTCAGAAAAACTTGGCATTTAGTTACAGTGAGACTTCCAACTAAGGGCAAAAAAAAAAACCTCCAATTTATTTTGCCAGCAAAACAACTGTCTCCACAGCATTAAAGACCCGTTTCTTTGTCTTGGTTTATGCAACACACCAGCCCTTAGCCTTGCCTTTGGACTTCGCAGTGCAAGCCTATTATAATATCCCTCTCTAGACTGTTCCTACAGTCTGACCACACCCTACACTGACTTTCTGAGTCACCTGAACAACAGTTGCTCTTCTGTTTTTCCTTACATATCACACTAATGCACAAGGATCATGGTCAGTGCGCTTCTGACCAAAATGTCCAGCCCTATTTACCCATAACTCCTACTAAAACACTGGCCACTTGAGCAGTGTTTGTGCATTATAACTTTTTCTTTCGATCCAAAATCAAGGTCACATGGCTCTGTTCAGGATTATATATGGCAGAGTGGGATGTTAATTGTTTATCACAGATTTGTACGCGTTCTGTTTTTCTTCTCATTTATTCAGGTTTTTCCTTTAATTTGCCACCTTGTAGAAATTATTTAGAATTTATAGCTTCATTAGGACATTAAGATAAGCACTAGGAAAGGTTATGCATGCTGTAAATTATTATTTTACGGTGTTAAACGGCATGTAATAGTTTGTGCACCATATGCAATGTCAATGTCAAGAGTTTGCAGAAGGAACTGACGTACACAACAGCAGTCGTACAGAATCAGCTTCAACAGTAATCTTACTCTTAGACTAAATACAAAGGCCGTTCAAGTCAAACCGGGACTTTTGATCATGCAGAATAACCGAACACAGTTATGAGAGTAAAAACTATTTTTATTTTGCTATATAATTCCCTGCTACATTAAATGCACTTATCCCAGTCTTACACTTATGCTTGGATACCATCAAGATAGATTGTTTTCTCAGTACACCCAGAATGTCTGCTTCAAGTCTGAAACGCTGGCCTCCCAGGAACTCCTTCCATGGACCAAACATGGAAATGGCATTATTCTGCCTGCTTCACAAGAAATTTCATCCCAAGATCTAGATTGACTCGAACGCCCTTCATATTGTAGGTAATACAAAGATTCCATTCTTATTTACTCTTCTTCTGTTTTCCAAGAATTAAACAGGGTTAACTTGTTAATTATTTTAAGCTATTCCTACACATGTGAGATTCAGTTTATAATTTAATTCATGTATGATCATTTCACTAAACAAGCAGTATGTTGCATAATTAATTGTAGTAAAATGAAGAATATTACATCTATTATTGCATCTAAGCATCAACATTCACTAGTGATTTTCGCCATCAGGGCAGACAGCAGACAGACACGCTGCTGTGAAACCAGCACACGCCAAGCAAGTCAATGGAGTCAGTGTTAAAGCTCAGACAAGCTCCATATTCTCAATGAAGCTCTGGCCTCAAGTCTGTACTTTTAATGTATCTTTAAAAAAAGGCGCATTTTTATCCCGATGATCTGAGATCAGATCTACTCCCAGTGCACGGATCTGAGTCAGTTTTAGGAACAGATCTAGAAACAGTGCTCTATATTGCGCGACCCTATGAGGTCAAGCAATGAAAGGATGCTTTTGTATGTGTGTGACTTCAGTTCAGGTGTTTGCCTTCAGAAATAGGCCAAGCTAAACCCACACAACTGATGTGCCAGTTAGAAGAACAAAATCGTCCCAAAAAGATATTATAGTAATAGTGGGGAGACCGATCCAAAAAGCAAAGAAAAATGGTGGTTCTTTGGGTGTGAATAATAATAATCTTCATGTTGAAACAAAGCCTTAGAGAAGAACAACGCATAGCTGAATGTAATTAGTGGGTAGGAGACAGACTTAAGCAAGGCCCAGTGGGCAACTCTCTGACTGTGGCTGAGTTTTCATGGCCCACTGGCTGTGGCGGGCGTGCAGGAACTGACTCGCCTTGGCATGGTGCAAATGAAGGACTGGGCCAGGACTTGATGAACCCCGCCTGCTCAGCTAACTCCTGTGGCAAAAAAAAGTACGCTAGCATACAGGCTTCACAGGCCTGAAATATACTGTATGCACAGTCAAAAATACAACAGTGACGCAAGAATGCAAGAATGCACGGACGCGGGAACCCACACCAACGACCACATATGTGCTTCTGCACGCTTTTGCTACCCTGTGGCTTTGGTTAAAATCACGATGACAGCTCATGCACCACTCCTAGCAAGATGACAGCAAGATCCGTTGGTCATTATTCTTAACTGTATTATTTCCAAGAAAACAAAAAACAAAACAAAAAATACTATAATTTGACTCATTCCTCCATTTCGTGGTTTTGTTCAGTTCTGACCGATACCCAACGTCCAGAACAATGCTATGCTAGCTAGTCTCATAATCCAGACTTCCACTTTTCTAAAGAGAATCTGGTATGTCCGGTGTCCTGTGATGTCCCTAGCTTAGTATCCTGAACCCCCTGAGATAGGGTCAAGCCATGTGATAGCTTCTCGGCACAAGCCACGAGCAGAGGGTACGAGAGACTATCTGCTAGCAACAACAGCAAAAACAACCCAGAATACAGCCTGAAATAAACTATACTCAACTCCTGCCTCTCGTGAGATTGGGATCAAAGAAATATCCAGACATTGAGTGTCTTCTCATCAGGTACTGGATCAGCTCATCTGTCACCAATCTCATGCATTTGAGAGCATTCTTAGCCAAGTGAAGTACTATAAACATCCTCCCTGAGTAAAACAGCAGATGAGACCAAATGAGGCCACCCACTATTGACTGCATGCATCTGATCAAAAGAACGTGTGATATTTAGAAGAGCTAGACTTGTGTCTGCGTCTGGGTTCGGTTCGAATCAGAAATATGGTTATATTCATTTCAGAAATATCGAACCTGTTGCTCTTGATTAGAATCGATGTTTGCACGGTAAACAAATCAATTTTTGAGAATATCACATTCTATCATATTTATTGCAAGCTAATTCAAAGATCACACAGTGTTTAATGTACATTCTGGAAAACTGTATGTCCTCACTGTGCGTTCTCAAGAGTGCAGCAGGAACTGAGGAAGGTACACTTTGTGTAATCCGAACCAAAAATATGTGCATGCAAGGTATGGAATTTAGTATCCATAGTCGCCATACGACTGAGAAGCATGTGAGACACATCAGAGTGGCTAACGTTAATGATTTTGGTATTCTTCAGTCTCTGTACTTCTGTCTGTTTAGAAAAATGCTCTATTTTATAAGAGAATATTCATCCTTAAATCTTAAATTGACTTAAAAATAAATGAATCTTTTTCAGCCTGCATACAAATACAGGGGTAAGTGTAGTAGATTGTACAATAAAATCTCAATTGTTTTTGCTTTTTTGTGTCCTAACCGAGCATGCTCAGCACATGTACAGTATGTCGACGTGCCCACCTGAGTCAGTGCCGCTGGGACGGCCCACTGCCGAGCTCCCTGGGCCGAGACGGGCTTCATCTGGAGGTTGAGGCGGGCTGGCATCGGGGTTACGGTCCTCCTCCCACATCTGCTCTAGAGCTGAGAGCCAGGAGACCAGAATCTATCCTGTATACACAAGAACATGGTTCACCAGAGACCTTGCCAACACAAACCCCTGCTTGTGTTCGGCATTTTAGGCGATCCAACTCCTCACAGTGCTGGAAATCTCCCATATGTTTCAACCAATAGATTGAGTAGGGTGTGATGGTTGGCAGGATGTAGCAGAATAAGCAAAAGCATGGGAACAAGTAGGCATAATTTGAGACAAACCTTGATTGAACTGAGGCTGACTCAGAACCTTTAATGTGGGCAAATGAAATTTCTGCTTTGTCACTTTCAATCTTTTTTTTTTTTGGGGGGGGGGGAATAATGTGATTTAAAATGTTGCCCTTGAGAGCATGCTATTTATTTCAACACGGCTCAATTCATTCGTAACAATCCACATTACTGTTTTCCCCTTTTCTCAGGGTTGCCACATCGGATCATTCGATCCACAAGTTACAGTATTGGCACCGTTTTTTTTTTTTTTTTTTTTTAAATACCGGATGTCCTTCCTGCCCACCCATTTCTCCAGGCTTGGGATTGGAACCGAGGATTCATCTCCTGCATCTGGGTATTTCGTATGTGCATAGGGTTAAGGGCCTTGCCCAAGGGCCCGGCAGTGGCAACTCGAACCCCGTACCCTCAGATCAGCAACCAATAGACCAAGACCATGGTTTAAGACTCAGAACTTTTCTTATGACTTTTTTTTTGGTGTATGTTCATGCAACAATTTGTCAGATGGAACTTTACAGTCCAGAATTCTGCTTTGCATTGCACAAGTGAAGTTTTTTTTTTTTAACGATTTGTTTTTTAATACAGAACTTCTGTTGCTTGTTGACAAACAATATAATCCTTTATTAAAAGCACTGTATTATGCAATACAACCCAGAACGTACATATCAAGTGTTTACTATACTCACTCTTTAACAAGTGCACGCGAGTTCAGTTACTCTGACTGTAAACAGGTTTGTTACTGTAAGTCCGCATGCAGGTCTCACCTTAGAGACAGCGCGCGATGTTTCTTTTTTCCCGCGGTTTCAGTAACTCATGCTCTCCCTCAGTGAAGTCCTGCGCGCGCGGGGAGAAGTCGCGACCCCGTCATGTTTCAGCGTCAGTGTCTCCGGACCGGACCGCCGTCACACTGACACCTCTCTCAGTCCTCAGAAACCTCCACACACTCTGACAGCCCTCTACCTCTACCCCTCTCTCCCTCTCTCCGTGCAGCAAGAACTTCCCAAAACAAAGTTCACAAAAGTTATTCCCGGGAAATGTTGAAGTGAAGTGAAGAGCCGTGTACAGACTCCTCCGTGTCAAAATCCTCTGCAGTTTAAACGCGCTGCGGATTTCGGAGTCTCTCTGAGTTTTAAGTTTCAGCTTGAAGACTTCCAAGCGAAGATTCGCGCACGAACACACACACACACACACACATGTACGAACGCGCGCGCGCGCGCACGCACACACACACACACACACACACACACACAGAGTTCGAGAATTTTCAACAGGAAATTGCATCCGAGGCTGATTACTGTACTGCTGCTGCCTTCAGGCTAAAATACAGAGTGTAACATTTAGGGAGGAAAAGTTACTGCTGTGTCATTACACAGGAAATAATAATAATAATAATAATTATTATTATTATTTATTTATTTTTAGTTAAAAAATATTTTTAGTTATTTTTCTCCTATAATCTTCTTCTTCTTTTTGTTAGTGCTGTTATTTTTAAGATTATTATTATTTTCCTTATTGTTGTTGTTATTATTATTATTATTGTTTATTATTATTTATTATTATTATTATTATTATTATTATTGTTGTTGTTGTTGTTGTTGTCATCATCCTACTTCATCTCCTTTTTTCTTTCTTCTTTTTCTTCTTATTGTCGTTGCTTTTTCTTCTTTGTCTTATTTTTTTTTATTTATTGTTGTTAGTGTTAGTGTTATTTTTATTATTATTATCGTTGATGTTGTTGTTGTTGTTGCTATAACTGTTGTTGCTCTTATTATTATTATTATTATTATTGTTGTTGTTGTCATCATTCTTCTTCATCTCCTTTTTTCTTTCTTTTTTTCTTCTTATTGTTGTTGCTTTTGTTGTTGTTGTTCTTTTTCTTCTTTGGCTTATTATTCTTATTCTTCTTATTATTATTTTAATTGTTGTTATTATTATTATTATTATTATTATTATTGTTGTTGTTGTTGTTGTTGTTGTTTTAATAATTGCTGTTGTTGCTCTTCTTCTTCTTCTTCTTATTATTATTATTATTATCTGTGCATGTTCCATGGCTCCAGGGATTTGACCCTGTACACAGGATAAAGCGGTATAGCAGATCAATGAATTAATAATTGTTTTACTTTTGCTGTTCTGGGCTATAAGTTGCCCATAATTGCTTAAGGTAAATCTAATTAAATCACAACAACATATAAACCTGACATGCCATCCCTATTTAAATATCTATACAATAATGGGAAAAAAAACATAATAAAGTCCCCATTATGTGACACTGAGGCATCAATTTGATTTTGACATGGTGCAAGTTCTACAAGTGAGTCGAATTGTATAACCATGGGTGACGATGGGTGATCATTGTACTGACCATGGGTCAGTACTGCGTATCACTTAAAGATTCAGTTCCTCATTCAAAACCATTTAGAGTAGCATTTTCTGCAGGAAAACACATCTGCTAACGGCCTGTCATGTTAATCAACACATTTCTCCTTATTAAATGCTTAAAGGTTGATCAGAATTGCCTCTAAACCGTCTGTGTTATGTTTTAATCTTTCATTATTTCCAGTTAACATAAGCACAAGCTTACACCTACTGTATATGCACTGATAAGTTCATGGCCTACCTTTCCTGACTAGCTTCTAACACAAGGCTTTAAACAGCAGTACGTGGTGTGTGAAACAAGGAATTGTACATTGTCATATTAATAATGCGTCATACTGTATTAAACTATGATCATATAAACTATATCACAAGCTGCCATGGACTGTCGCGATTTTTTTTTAAAGAAAGTCAATGTTAGCTAAGATAAAGTTCATGTTGGTATTATAGCATCTTTCTAACATGTGTCAGGAACTGTTAGTGATGTTCTCTGAGTTGAAGGGGTTTATGATGACACATGTCGATTATTATTATTATTATTATTATTATTATTATTATTATTATTATCTCTGAACATTAAGTATTTTATAACTGTGGTTAAATTGTGTTCCGATTCCTCAGCATCCTCGACACCCTACATCTTATAATTAATGTTAAGATCTACTCTTATTTTATAAGATAAACCCGTTCAAATACTTTAGTAGTAGTGTGAAACCTTGGTAAGCACAGATTCGGAAAAGTATATAACCTGATATAACCCTGCAGTGAGCTATGTTGTTTATTGTTATTACTAATTGTAATATTTAGCTATTTTAAGCTATTACTGTAATAATTTTTAATGGATTTGTAGTTATAGAATTAATCAGTTTATCCCTTTGATCTTATTTTGGCTCTTGTTCAACAGATGAGAATCACATGTGCATTTGACATGGTAAGAATGGCTGGTGTCTTAAATCAGTTTTAGCAGCTGTCAGTGCTTTGTTTTTATCTGGGTGATTTTATGCATTCCAATTTAGACTCATTTTATCAGCTTTAATCTTGAATTCCTTTGTTTTTACTATCACACACACTTCTTGGGCAAGTTCATGACTTTTAGCCGCAGTGAAACCTTTGAACGGTGCAAACGTTTTAAAGAAGGCCATACGTCCACGAATGACGATCCCAGCCGAGGCGCCCCAGAGTAGTAGTCGATCCTGTGAACCTGATTCTTAAAAATTGATGGATAACATGTTGCCAACTTGAGGAAGAGACACATCTGTCTGCGGGAACTGTACACACGATCATTCACCAACACCACTTGCACATTACAGGAACTCAGTTGGGAATTATTGCTGCAAACCCATACATTCCTGACCTCGCTCCAAGGCATTTCCACATTGGAGCATTAAAGGTGTTCCTGGGAGGCCAGTGTTTCAGATGTAGAGCAGGCAGCCCCATCATGGCTCTGATGTATACTTTCTACCTTGATGGTATCCAAGCATTAATGAAGTTCTGGGATAAGTGCACTAGTGTAGCAGGAGATTATATAGAAACATAAGAGTAGTTTTTACTCTCATAAATTCAGTATGTTCTGTTACTCTGCACAATCAAGTCCCAGTTTGACTTGAACACCCTCCTCCAGTTTATTAAAAGGAGCTTTGCAAGAATAAATGTACCAAGAACCTTACTCAAATATACTTTCAGAGCTCCTGAAGACATTATGTGTAATGTAACACCATTGCCATTATACTATATACAGAAGTACAATTTTAAGTTATGATGCAGAAGTGTTTATCCAAGTCGTCCTACCTCAGGTTAAGTGTTAACATGATACCCTTTGCATCCACTACAACCCTGATTAGTATAAAATGATTACTATAAAATGATTAAAATAACTGAATTTTGCAACATGGTCTTATTTTTATTGCTACCAAACTTTATAGTTCCCTGCCTGGAAAAAAAAACACGTTCTCATAAAAGTGACTCACCTAAGTGAAAAAGTTTTCAGATAGGATCATATAACACCATTTTTCATAATACAGCTTCTAATCTCCCGATCCATGCTTTTTTTTTTTGTAAATATGCATACACATTTATATTTTTATCAGATAAAAAGAAACATTTGCCAAATACAATTTCATGCCCTTTTACAGTAAGTAGCGTCTGTAACTTATTTGAATTCAAATCGTTCAATGATCTTAATTGAAACTTGGCCATTTTAGATTTCACATAAAAAGACATAAACCTGAAAAAGTGTATTATTCTAAAATGTAAAATTGTTAAGATATTGCAACATGAATTTGACATGGTTACGGACACTACAGATTTATTTGAGAAATAATCCTTAATTTTGCGCTGAATGCTTTAATTTCTACGTCCCGGCACATCGGGCAACAGATATACAGGGTGTCCCAAAAAAAATCATAATTTGAAATATGAATATCTGAGTAACTACATGTTCTAGGCAAACAAAATTAAATAGACTTCATGTTGAAAAATAAAAGATTTATTTATCAAAATTCCAACCACATTTTCAAAAGGATATAGATTTTATAACTGATTTCACAATGCTTCACAAATATTCAATATGCGCACCGTGTCAAGTTGGTAGTCCAGCTCCTGCCGAACACGCTGTAGCATATCTCGCGTAACATTCTCCAGCAACTCAATGATTCTCTACTTAAGTTCCTCCAGGCTTGTAGGAAGAGTGGGGATAAAGACCAGTCCTTTCATATACTGTAGCCCCAAAGAAAAAAAATCACAAGGTGTCCAGTCAGGTGGACATGGTGACCATTTCAACAGCACAATGTCATTATCACTGCCACGCCCGATCCATCTCCCTGGTGGATTCTCATAGAGATAACCTCCAGTGAGGTCCAGCCCATCCTGTTGGAAAATGAAGTGTTTGTGTTCATTTTCAACGAGCTCATCAAATCACCAGTTGTGTAGTATTTGCAGATAAACATCGTCGGTCACGTTTCCCTTAAAGAAAAACGGCCCATAAAGACAATTCTTGGAGATTGCGCAGAACACATTCACGTTCGGGCAAGTCCCTTATGTGTTCAACTGTAACATGGGGACTTTGCAGTGGTGTCAAAAGTATTCACATTCATTACTTGAGTAGAAGTATGGATACTAGGGTTTAAAAAGACTTCTTTA
>JAQMYK010000016.1:15714656-15732043 GCA_030014345.1 Clarias buthupogon
AAAAAGTCGGCTGAAAAATAATTACTCCAGTAAAGTATAGATACCCAAAATGTCTACTTAAGTAAGGTAACGAAGTACAAATACTATGGGACTTTGTTCTCCTCAAATGTGAACACTATGCTTGTTGACTTCCACATCTGTATGAAATGTGGCCTCATCACTGAAACACGCTTTTCGAACTCCTCATCTTCAAGTTTCTGTTGCATTGTTGCAATGTTGTTACTACGAAATGATGTCAAATTGGTATGAGGGTTGGTAGAAAAAAAATCACAAGGTGAGACACGCTGATTCTGTGGCACTTATTTACAGGGTCAGGTTGCCAGCTTGACGCCAATTGTATCTGAGCATTTGGGAGTGAAGAACCTTGCTCAAGGGTCTAGTGGCGACCTGGCAGCGTCCGGCTCAAACTGGGGACCTCCTGATTCGCAGTCGAATCTTAACCACCGAGCCACCGTATTATATCACACACTCACTCATCAACTATAGAGCTTTATCCTGTATAAAGGGTTGCAGGGGGCCTGGAGCGTATCCCAGGAGACTTTAGGGCACGAGGTGCGGTACACCCTGGACAGGATGCCAGTCTTGCCACTACGGGCATCTGCATGTCTTTGAACCGTTGGAGGAAACCGGAGAACCCGAAGGAAACTCACCAAGCACGGGGAGAACATGCAAACTCCAAGCACACAGAGACAGGAATCGAGTCGGGAATCAAACCAGGACCCCGGAGGTGCAGGGCGACAGTGTGTACAACATAAAAACATTTAATCAGCACCAATACTGTGATTTGGCCATGATTTCAAATGATTTAAAGGATCACTCGTACTTGTCTTGAGAGAGAAGGAGAGAGGGGAAAACTAACAAGAGACTAAAATAAGCACTATATCTCACCACAATGCATACCAAATACATTTCCCTGCTGTGTTCACAGTATTTACTACAGTTCTTTAAGCAGGACCCAGTTTAACATGTTGTTCCATGCAGACAGTCGGATGATATTCCTTCCCATCGGCATAGTTTTAATGAAATAATATAACCTAGACCCGAGCTAATAGTGCGTGGCCATCACCAACACTGTTATTCAATGTGTTATGTGTGCTATCTGCTTATAAATGAGCCTATACCGTGTATCAACATACAGTATGGGTGCCTGGTACTGAAACTCCAGATAAAAGTAGGATTTACTGTACATACTGTACGTACAAGCCTAAAATAAGCAGTGGAAGATTTTAAAGTGGATCATTTTTTTTCGTGTAACAAATTATTATAACAAGTTATGAATTCAAATGATCAGGGCTGGCTTGTGTAGATGAGTTACCACTAAGAATATATATATATATATAAGTGGGTTTTTTTGCACAGACCTTGCATTATTTAATATTAATGAATGATTTTCAAAAGTACCATTAACCACTGTAATACATAGAATAGCATGACGCATGACTCTTTCTAGGCCAGGAGGTAGATTCACATACATTTGGCAAAAATAATAATAATAATAATTTTTAAAAAATCTATATTTTCTATGCAGTCATGATACTTACTGTACATTGATTACTTTCCCCCTCATGTTTCTTCAAAAAAAGAAAAAAGATGATGGTTCATCAATATCCTCCCAGGTAATAATAATGAAGGTTCTTGGAGGCTCAACCATAATGGTTGTATAACAGTAATGTCACTTTGCAGATAGTAGAATCTTGTTTAATATGAAGACATAACAAAGAAATGGATTTGATAAAGAAGTGTTTGATAAAGAACTTGATGGCGAAGGAAAAGAACAAAAGGAAACAGATGATATCCATCCATCCATCCATCCATCCATCCATCCATCCATTCATTCATTCATCCATCTAGGAACCTCTACAGTCCAAATAGGGACTGTGCAGGCTAATAGTGAATACCACTTTATTTATTCCCTTTTAATGACCATGGTGGGACTTCTGGTCAACATTCATGCACGAATTCACACACTACAGGCAATTTAGGAACGCTAATTAGCCAAATCTTCACGTCTTTGCATTCGCCGTGGGAGGAAACCAGAGGACACGGAGGAAACCCACCAAGCATGCAGAGAACGCACAGACCCCGACAGGTGGGACTCGAACCCAGACCCATGGAGATGCAATTGGAAAGAGCAAGACATACACATACCACAGATATCTATCAGTTCTTTTTGAGGTGCTATTTTAACTTTTCAATGCTGATTGTATTCAGTGGCTTTGAGCAGTTTGGAACGGTTTAAGAATAAAAAAAGAGCAGGGGATTAAAAATGTGGTTTCAATCACTCACAAAGATGCTTTTGTTCTCCCACTCGAGTCCCTGTATGCACCAGTGATCCAGGCCAGTCCTGGTCTGTCGGGGACTTCTTAATTAGACTCATTAGGGTGACCATGAGTGCAGGGCAAATTGTGCAAGAGAGTCTGGGACGTGATGTGGACAGCGTGTTGTAAGATGTATTTTTATAGCCGGAGTCATTACGTAAGCAGTTCAGAGTCTGGGGTGGATGGTCTGTCTGTACTTCGAAATCATCAGGTCCAAATCGGCGTGAGACTGGGTCAATAATGTATACAGTAGGTACATTGAGCCAACTGGACATTCAAATAACATCATTTTGTGTGCTGTGCAACCGATCTTTTTTTCATCTTTTCTGACAATACATTAGCTCTTGAAAAATAAATACACTTTAATAATCACGCCTCTGAAAAAAGAGGAAAAAAAAAAAGTCCAGTCTGTTTTTCTTGAAACTGCCTTCTCAGAAAAGTCCTCAGTGCATCTTTTTTCCGGTTTTGTAGCTCTGCATATTTGATGTATGCCAAGATTGAAGAACAGAACCCGATCCCAAGTCTAAGCAGGTTGCAATAACACTCCACACCCCGTCTGTGTGTCAGCATGAGATTTTCTCAGTGTGAGTGTGAAAGGACTCTGGCTGGGCCTGTCCCACTCTGTTTTTTCTTTTTTCTGTTTTTCTTTTTTTCCCCCTTGCACTTACTTTATGACTGGTTTATTTACCCCTCCTGGTGGACAGAGGCTGAAACACAGCAATTGAGGCCACAGGGCACATGAGGCTACATGTGTAGCGCACTCCATGACATTACGGCCCAGAGCGCAGGAGAGGATTTAAACAGATGATGCATTATCAACATATTGTTTACTCTATCCATTTATCTATCTATCTATCCCAATATACTTTATAAATAAATTGTATAAATGTTAATGTTAATTTATTATTTTGTATTTTTATGGTAAAAAAAAAATTCTGCTTCATCAGATTACTTACCATTTTGTCTTATTTTATATAATAATTATTATTTTTTAAAATAAATTATTTAATTTAAATATAAATATATTTATAAACTATATATTATTAAATATTTATCAATACAAATAATTCATTGCATTGTTACATTTATTTCTTCCTGTTACCACAACTTGATAAAAGTTGTGGTAACTTTAAAAAAAATGTTTTAAACTTTTTAAATTAAATTATTTTTACTAAAAAAATGTTTTATCCACCCAAAAAAAAAGCTAATTTATTTTAACAACAACAAAAAAATTCTGTAAAATGACACAATAAATGTAACTTCATATGGATAAAGATTTGTAGCTTTTTTTTTTTTTTTTTTACCCTGAATCACCATTAAATCATTGTGATTCATTAAGATAAAGCACTTGATTGCAGAATGTGTCACTTCCTGGGATCGCTTGATTAAATCCCAAGGCATTATTTTGCAATTTAAGATCTGACTGAACTCACTTCCTAATAACTCACGAGTTATGCTTCACTAACAGTTTAACAATAGCTAACTATCATTTTTCTCCTTTGACAAAGATGAAGGTTCTTGGCAGCAATTCAGACAGACAGCTTGTGTGAGAGGAAGAAAAAAAAAGGAAAGTAAAAATGAAACGCAAATAACTATCATTATCTTGATCCTCTTAGACAAAAGTGGCACTTGTAAACTTTACCCTATTACTCTAATTTTAAGGAGGTCTGTTTCAGTCAGGATTCGGACAGACCTCTCTCCAGATGTTTTTAACCACAGAATGTCGCCTGAAAGCCCATCAAGCACACGTTTCCTCGTTTCCCCTGTTCACTAGTCGGTCGAGATCTTGAAATTTTTTACACCAAGAGAAAAGAGACTCGGTGGTTTGCTCGTGCCAAACTCGATATAATATAAAAAGTCATATCAGACCCGTTCTTTTTGTCTGGTGCTAATCAAGAACATGTTGCTTTTTTGCAGCTGTGCAGAAAGACAGACACAGGAGATAAAAGCACTTCTCACGATTGCTGCATGTTTATCTTTAAAATGTCTGAACCCCCCAAAAAACCTTCAAATGAGCACTTCAAATGGACAGTGTAATAAGTATTTTTATTGCATTTTATAATGCCATTGTCAATAATTAGTACAGATTACATGCAACTAGAACTACTGTACAGTTTTTTTTTTATTGTCTGCATGGGCAGACACAAGAAGATTCAGGTTACAAATACACAGATATATGTGTGTGTGTGTTTTTTTATACAGCATGAAGAAAAATGGCAGTGACTGGCATAAACACGGTCACCCCAGGGTTGAAAACAATAACGATGGCTGGCTAGTTGCCTTTTTTTTTTCTTCTTTTCTCAATACCATCTTAGAACCACCATGTGTTCTTTCCCCTAAAGTTTTTCATTCAAAAAGTTTTGAAAAAAATAAACAACAACAAAAAAAGGTAAACAAAAAAACTTTATATTTATACTAAACTAAGTACATAGAAATCACTGCTGATAAAAATGTACACACATTCTTAAGACGGAAATGAAATGAGAGCTAAAGTGGTAGATCCATTCGATTTGGCCGTTAAAAAAAAAAGAAAAGAAAAGAGAAGTTAATACCGTCAGGCAAAGCTCATAGGCAAGGATCTGTTTCCTGGATAACGTCACATTAAAGCTGTCAATCACACAGAAATTGAGCTGAGACAGCTCAATAGACTTAACATTAAAAGTAAAAAAAAAAAAAAAGAACAACAACAACAAAAGGATTTTGACCCAAACACAAGTGTAGTTCAGTGACGCTGGAATAGTGTTTGGTTTTTCCATAATGGAAAAGCTTCAAACATTTCTAACCAATTAGCAGAAAGGAATTTGATGATATCATAAATAACCATCGACAGATCTGATCCCAAAGCTGAACAGGTTGTAGCAGAAATCGTGGTCCCGTTGTTTTAGAGAAGATCAAGGTCAGCATATTTCAAGAAAAGAACGAAGAAATCAATAGAATCAGTGACGGCACGACGACGCATCGGCTCGTATTTTTAATTACTAAGCCGTTAATGCCAATTAAGTTAACGAGAGCCTTGCTGCGCAGTCCATCGGGCTCTGAGCCGACGTGACGAGTGACGACAGACACTGGTAATGAAATGAAAACACCATTGCCAAATGAGCGACAGCTTTCAGACGTTTCTGCAAACTACAGGAATGATTTGGTTTAAAGGGAGTCTGTACAAATACATCTATTGGCACCTAAAAGGACCAACGTACACCTCAATGTTCTTTTTTTTTTTAAAGCAAGAGCGGGCTACGTTTATATATATTTATATATATATATATATATATAGATTTTTTTGTTTGTTTCTTCAGGTTTTTGTATATTCCTCTTTCTCCTTGTTTGAGGTTTTGGTCCTGTCCTTTGAAAGAGAAAAGAAGGGAAAAAAAGGAAAGAAAGATAGAAAGAAAGAAAAAAACAGTCCTTCTGAGGTATCATTGCAACAATTAATTCAACTTCTTTTTTTTTGTAATGTTTAAAAGGTTTTCTCTCTCTCTTTTTTCCTTAAAAATGCATAAATGCAATACAGAGACAAAAAAAGTATCAAAATAGACCTAACTAAGATAAATATACAAACTGGTGTTTTTACCTAAACCACTTAACCTAATTTTGTAATCTTTAAGTCTTTTTTTTTTTCTTTTTTGTTTTGTTTTGAGATAATACACTTTTAAAAAGCATCGTCCCAGATGTTTTTTTATGAAGACAAATAAAAACAACTAAACAAACAAACAAACAAACAAACAAACAAACCCAGGAGTGAAAATAATGATACCTGCAGCACATAATATGATAAATACAAACAGCATAAGCAATACAGTATAGAAGGTTTTACAATAGTTAGAATGTAGGAACTTAACATAAAAAAAAAAAACCTGCAAAAAAATATATAAAGACGAAAAGTGTGGACAGAGGGAAAGAGACCGAGAGAGCGGGAGAGAGAGAGATAGAAATGCCCTTGAGAGCTAAGCCAAGCTGTAATATACAATAATACATCATTACAACAAGATTAACAAAAACATCATGGTGATCGCTAATACCACTGACGTACATCAGTCTACATCTTTTATAAAACAACTTTGTTTACAGGTGTGTACCTTAAAGCATGACTGACGTTCTTTTGTAAATGCAGCAGTTCCTTATTACCGAGCGATTCGGCCCCGTTCCTGTTTACGCGACTCATCGCCGTCATCTTTAGCGCGGACGTTTAAGCTCTAGGTTTAATCTTTGGGATATTTTGGTTTTTATCGTGCCAGCACTAACCGAGCCAGCTTCTTTGCAGCTCATCTTTTGAGTGATCTACAGGATGAACCAAGTAAAAAAAACAAACAAACAAATAAACAAACAAACTCAACTGCGCTGCTCGGTGCACAAGTCTGTAAGACTCTTTTTTTTTTTTTTTTTAAATCCCCCCCCTGACCCGAAGTCACCATAAAGCCACGCTTTGCATTAATTGGAAAGCCGGTAGGGGGGTTTGGGGGGTGGGGGTCTCAACCAGAGGACCCGCGTTAATGCATTCTGCCCATCATCATTTCTGACACTGGCCCATTGAGCGCACTCTAATGACCGCCCGCTTCATTGGCTTAAAGCTGGGCCTGGCCCCTCGTTATGCATGCAGAATTAGAGCTTGCAATTAATGCCCACTCGCCGCAAAGACCTGTACACAGACACTATGCTAATAGATCACTTAAAGATGGTGGACGCGCAATTTGGAATAGACCTTTTTTTTTTTTTTGACCGTTTAATGCTTTGCACTTAACAAGACTCAGCATTTTTTTTTTCTACGGGGAGAGGTAGTCATTACTCTTTTTATTTTTTTGTCAGCATGGTGTGTGTTGTTTGCTTGGTTTCGTTCATGCAAATGAATTCAGGATCAAGGATGGCCAGACAAGCGTTTTTGTTCACAAGCATTTTGGTTCTCAATTATTATTATTATTATTTCTTTTTAAGGATGAATGAGAAACGAGACGGTGTATACAGGCTACTGTATGGATGTTTTTCATTGGCCTTTCATTTTGTGGACTATTTCAAAAAGGAGGTAGCAACATTTTTGGTTATTTATCATTAATTTTTTTCTGTGTGTATGTGTGTTAAAGAATACAATGAAATATTCCTATAGCAGGTGCGTTTAACAAACCTCAGTTAAAACCAACGAACAAGAATGTGTGTGTGTGTGTGTGTTGTCTGAAAGGTTCCTTTTAGATTAAACACGATTCGAAGTGCAATTAGCGTCGAAGCTGTCCCTCAAATGTCTTGTTTTGGATATCTTTGTATTGAACAGATAGCTAATTATTTCCTGTCTGTTATCCTTCAGATGGATACTGTTGAAATGTTTTTGAAACGGTAAGGGTCAATGAACAATGTCAATAAAATCAAACACAATGTGAATAAAGTGAAACATTTGAAAAAAAAAGGAAAGAAAAACGAGTGTTTGTGTAGTGAGCATTTGTCGTTCAAGTGCATTATGTCTGTAAAAGTATTTATCTCTTAGACCTTGAGGCGCTTTTTTTTTTTTGAAGGTTGTGTTCTTAAACCTTTGCCGTTGCCTGAGCATGAGAGGGTAGAGCTTAGTTTTTTTTTTTTTTTTTAAACGTTTTTTTTGTTTTTCTGGTTAAGTGCTTTATCATCTAAGAAACTGAAAGAGGCTTGACAATACTGCTGCTTTTTTTGGCCTAACACCCCATAGGATTAACTCATTCAACTTTACACACTATACTTAAACAGCTTTTTTTTGTTTGTTTTTCCTTCTTAAACCACCAAATTCTCTTTTGCATCTCACACTTTGGTTTTTGGAATGTTCTGCACTAGTCTTTAACAGATCACTTAATATTCAACTTAAAAATAATAATAATAATAATAAAAATAACAGCATAATAATTTAAGGAATAATTGTTTTTCTTTAAGAGGAAAGAGGGAAAAAGTATAAATTTAAAAATGAAGGGTATTTGGTTTACTACAAATTTCTTTGGTAACCTGTAACGAAAATAAATTGAGAGGGGGAAAAAATAAAAATAAAATAAAATAAAAATAAAGAAATGAAATCTAGAATTTGGCATGGCATTGCTATGGCATTGCTATTTTTGTGTTTATCCAAGTTAAAAGCTAAAGCATGAAAATCTCACATGCTGAGCAGACATTTCGGTAAGCACTCGTATATCTACTGTAGATGATGTGTGGATCTTTGAAACAGTTAGGCCACAGTAAGAATTCCCCTGGCGATGAGAGGGAAACCTGTGGGTTGAGGTATTCTGTGACCGCAATAGCATCTCTTTAAAACAACGGTTTGTATCGAAGCTGAACGTCAAGAAGAATTTTCCGAAATCAAATCACAAACGCTAAAGAAAAATATAGATTGCCTGTAGGGATCTTTTTCAGGGAACCTGAAGATTTAACCTTCGCTTTGACCGAGCCCATCTTCCTGGTCCTGGTTTCTGTCGCTACATTGATAGTAAGTGCTCTTCTAAATAATCTGTAGGTTTCAGGGTGTTCTGGGTAAAGCAGGAATTATTAATGAGCCACTCCAAAATCTAGCTCATTTGGAATGATAATAATTCGTTGATTAAAAAAAAAATTTTTTTTTTAAACAAAATAATAATAATAAAAAAAAAAATCAACCTAGATTTTTGGAACTAAAGTACACCACAATGTGAGAGACTGATCCTGTAGAAGTCGCTGACTGTGAAATAACAAATGCGTAATAAATGTTTAAAAGAGCATCAAAAAGCAACGTCACACACACGTTGAATCAAAGGAGTCATGTCTCTGAACGCGGCTGCCAGCGCTGACACGCCACTTGGTCCTCGATCCTTTTTCATTTTTTTCTGGAGGTGGGGAAACAATTTCACGTCTCGTTTTCTTGAACTGGTCTAACAAAAGCATAGAGAGAGCGAGAAAGAGAGAGCTGTTTGGTTTCTTGCCATCAGATGTTCAGATGCCAGGATAGTCATCACAAAATTAACACTGCTCCAAGACTGGAAAACTCCACCCCACTCTTTTTTTTTTTTTTTCTCAAAGGTTCAGAAATCGTAAGGTCAAAGGTCAAAAGGTAAGACAGAGGGAGTCAGTTGCTCTGGTCATGTTTTGATCCCTTTTTTTCTGTTTTATTATTTTTTTTGTCGTTCAGGAAAGGGGCATGATACCCCTGATAGAACCGAAAAGTCCAAGATAGAACCAGAAGTTTCATTCAATATGGTTTAGTTCATGTTTTCCTTTGTTGGATGCGTGAACGTCATTCCCGAGGTAAACCACAGCTGCAGTCTTATTCCAAAGCAGTTCTCAGGCTAGGCAGAAAAAAAAGATAAAAAAAAGTTAACTAAAGCTGATAAGACAGGAGGAGCAGAAGTGAGGTGCTTTGCGGGGTACTCGTGGTGCTCTTGCCCGTCAGTCTGGCACGGATTGTTCGGGGCACGAGATTCAAACCGGTCTCAAATACATGAGTGGTTTAGAACTTGTCTCTGGGACTTTGAAAAACATTTTCTTAGCGAAGAGATCAAATGTGGAAAAGTAGAGAGACATAAAAAAAATAATGAGTTAGAAAAAAAAAAAAAAAAAATAATAAAATGCATGACGGACTGATGAGGGGTACACCCTGTTTTGGTTTCTTGATGTTGGGGTTGTTTCCGTATCTTCTCTCTTAGTTTTTCCTCTTTGTGGTTATTTTTACGCCTTGCGCAGGAACGAAAGGCGGGGACCGCATACCCCGCCCACCTTTATTCCAGCTCCTCGGTGGGAAGCTCCTCCTCCATGTCGCGATCGTCACTGGGCATGCTCAGGTTCTGAGTGACGGATGCAATGAGGGACACGGGCCGGCTGTCCTCCTCAAGCTCTGCGGGTTCCTCCTTCACGTGGATCTGGTGTCTGAGGCGGCGAAAACACACACACACACACACACACACACACACAAATTTAATAACACTAGTAATGTTTTATACATTTGCTACAATTCATAAAGTGTTAAAAAGAGCCAGAGTGTATTTTTTACACCAGAGTATATTTGAATGAAATGTCGGCTTTTAGTTTCATAAACGTCACATTTAAAATGTAAATTTTTTCAAGATCTCGTCCTGTCTCACCCGTATTGTTGTGGAGACAGACCGGGGCTGCAGCTGCCGTTGCTGTTCACCTGTTCCACGGTGCTGCTTACGTCATCATGACCCACGTGCAGCATGTTAAGGCTGGCTCCTGTGCTGTTGCTCAGCAGCGTAGGGCTGTTCAGGAGGCTCAAACTGCTCTCCGCTAGTGCTGCCTGCAGACACACACATAACCAATCAGTGATTTGCGTTCGTAGTCTAAATCATGTATCACAGTCATGATACAGTATATTGCAGTGTTATGCTTATAGCTTCACATGTGTGTGTGTGTGTGTGTGTGTGTGTGTAATTAGACCAGCAGGCCAGGAGAGGTCACACAGGTCAGACTAGGCAGCGAGAGGATTTATAGGCGTATTGAAGCTGAGTGAAGGTGGAGGCACGCTGTGATCAGGTGGTGACTTGCAGTACAGGAGCTGCCGCAGCTGGCCTGTTTTATGACGGACGCTCTGTACAGGCCCGAACACTTCCCCATGCTAAATTATCTTCAGACGCTGTGTGTTATTACTCCCACGTAACCTGTAATAGTGCATCGCAGAGCTTGCTCAGTGTAGTCCATGTAAAAGGATTTGCTAATTGAGATCAGAAAGACAGTATGGTTTCCAAAAACAGCTAATGACTTTTAGGCTTCATCATGTTTTTTCTTCTTGACGTTGTTATTATCATTTTGATGATTTAATCTTATTTCAGTTTTGTATTTTGCACCAACACTATTTTACATGTTTTACTCTTTTTTTTCAATTAGCTTCCATTCTTGTTTTCTCCTTCACGTTTCCTCCTTCCTTGGTCTCCTTTTTCTTTTTAAACAGAATGTTAATTTAGGAATAAGCACTGTCGCCTCGCGGTTGGAGGATGCATCGGGTCTGGGTGGAGATGCATGTTCTCCCTGTACTTGGTGGCTTTTACCTCTTTTTCCAAATTTTGTGTAGAGCATGATTGGGTGTGTGAGTGTACGTGTGCGTGTGCCCTGATATAAGCTCGAGGCCACATGACCCTACACACACATAATAGATGAATGGATTGATTATTATTATTATTATTATTATTATTATACATGATTGAGTCTTTACTTGATTCTTATGACCTCTTTTATCGTCTTTTAAAATTTTCATTTAGTTTCAGCTTAATTTGATGTTCGTGTGCTTAAGTGGCTTAATAATAATAATAATAATAATAATAATAATAATAGTAATTGGTGTTTTTCACTGTATTTTCTATCACAACTTAGGTATTATATTATATTACTGCATTTTTATTCAAATGAAAATATGGACAGTGAAATATTGAGAAAAAAAACATGTTGACTTGAGGGGAGAAGTTGGAATGCAGAAATCTACATTAAATACAATACAGTACTATATCACTATACAGTAACATTTAATAAAGGCTGAGAGGTTTTACCCAGTATTTATGACACTATTTTGCAGTTTGGTGTGAAGCCTGTGATGGAATCTTACTGCTCACATGTTAATGTATTTAATGTATTTTCATTTTCAACAGCAAGCACAAAAAGCTGATGATTTTTCAGAAACATTATACTTAATTCAATGCTCGTGTAATGCCAGGGCAATGCTTAACGACTGAGCAAGCTGAATGGACTGGATCATTAGGAGGGCCGGTTTAGCGATGTTACCACTAGGGGTCTCCTTGCTTCCACACAGGACACAAAGAGCAGCTCGGCTCAACATAGAAGCTTCGCTCAGCGATGCGTTCTTTCAAATCGTTTGAACCCTCAGCTTCTAATGACATTCATAAACTGTATGTGTATACACGGACTGATGAGGGGTACGCCCTGTACCTGAACAAATATATTTTATGTGCTAGTGAAAGAATTCAACATGCTATTCTTATATTTCATATATATATATATATGAATAACGTGTTGAATGCTTTCACTAGCACATAAAATTGATTTGTTCCTAGCTTTAGAAACGGGGGTAAAAAAGGGTTTAACAGGAGAAAGGAAGTGTAAAGTAATGGTTGGCAGGATAAAAAAACACGCATATTGACATTTTAATGCCGAGAGGAAAGGAGTTCTGGTCAGTGTCTCCCATTTAGGCGCAGCGGTTTCAGAAGAAGTCGAGCTGAAAACTTTATATGCATTTCATGCCAACCCAAACGGATAAGACTCGCCAAAACGCTGAGTCGAGAAAGAGAGGTCGAATAACAGGCGTCCCGTTTCACTGCAAACTGTGTCAGACCTGATTAAAATAAAGTACAACAAAACTGAGAGATTGTTTCTTTTTTTTTTTTTTAATAGATGCAGCTAAAATGCTTGTGTAGTGCATGTGCCGTTGGTTCATACTGTTCTGATGTGCTGATGATGTGATGATGCGCTAACTCTGCAAAACTATGTCACAGGTTTTAAGTCTAAATTTTTATAGACGAACACTCATTAAGTCCAATGAGCTTATTGCAACTGGACACACACCACCCGACTCTAGTGTTTGTTATCTGGGCGTGTACTGTAATTATGTCAGTCACATGACATAAGCATTTTATGTTTTATGTGTGATTTGCTTAATTCAAAGTTTTTGACTCATGGTACTATTATTAAAATACTCCTTAAAATAATAATAATGGCTTGTCTTTTTTTTTTTTTTTTATCACTTTAAAGCATAATCTTGAACACAATTCCTCAGCTCCAGCATATAACACTAAGTCCTGTGTGTTTCCCCAAAAGCATTGAGGCACAAATCTTTTTGAGGAGAAACATGCAGTCGACCTGCTGGTTCACACTGCCCTTACTGAATTATGTACGGCAGAAGTCCTGCCGCTTGCCTCGAGTGTTCTCCATTTCCTCCAACTCAGGAAGGAAACATGTGCTACGATTTCACATGCTCATTGTATTCCTGAAATATTTTATCTCAGCATGACAGAGCTTGAGCAAAGTTCGCATCGTGCTCAGTACTTTTTGTCATTTTTTTTACTGAAAACCTTTTGCCTTAACAGTTGCTGTCAAAGTAAGGCCACATTGTCATCTTTAAATATACAAGTTAAGCTGGAGGGTTTCTCATGTACACATGGCATATGTGCTATGTAAATATTACACCACCCAAATATGGGTGGAAATAAATAAATAAATGTAAGATTTTTTTTATTTATTACGACTTGGTTTACATTGTGTTTTATAACTATATTTATTTATTTCAACTTTATGACAAATTTATGACTTGTGTAAATGTATGCATTTAACGTTGTGTTTTTTTATATTGCTTTAAGTCCAAGTATTTTTAACCTCACATATGCTAAAAGATTGATTTAATTTTAATTTTATTTATTTATTTATTTTAAATAAATAGTATCAGTCAAAAGTTTGGACACGTCTCCTAATTTATGTTTTTATTTATTGATTTATTATTGTTTAACATTCTAGATTAAAACTATGAAAAACACTTGGAATTATGTAATTAGTAAGCAACAACCTCAGCTGCGGAGGAGAAGGTCATTTAGAGTTACCAGCCTCAGAAATCACCAATTAATCTAACCAGATTAGAGCCGTTATGAAGGATTTACAGATCATAAGTAGCACAAACGTCTCAATATCAACTGTTTAAAGGAGATTATGGCATATTTAGGACGCCTTGAGCGTTGTTTTACGATGTAGAAAGAAATAAAAATCAGCAAAGACCATGAAGTTAGAAGGTGCGTCCAAACTTTTGTGTGCTGATATTCTTTGTCTTGAACAAGCTCTTGTAAAAGGAACATATGGATATACTAATTCTAATAATCCAATGGTGCAAACTGCTTTAGATGATTTATAATGAAACAACACTCTATTTTATACTATTGTAACTTTTTAACACGATGCGTTATGGTGTGTTACAATTCTGGGGTGAAATGAAGCAGAATGATAACACAGTCTTCAACTGCCCGACTTCTAACTTTCCATGGACGATCCTTGCTTTGACGTAACATACAGAGAGTTTTTACAAACGAAATCAACCGAGGCTGGTCTCTACCGGGTCACAGTGTTAATAAAATAGGTTTTTTCTTAAAACACACCGCATGCTCCAAAACTCAAAAAAGCTAAATCATGTTATAAGGGATTATAAAAGTAATACAAAAGTGGGCTTCTTCATCCATCTTCTTCGTTAAACTTCTTCATCTATTTGTGCACACTGCTCTTAATAATGATGTCATCTACATATACTGTACATTCTGTATGGCGCAGTGCAACACCATCAACTGGGACGAAGGGGACTTAGAAAAAAGATTCGAGAGATGTGGTCAAAAAACGCATCGCTTGTGACGGAGATTATGTTGATTAGTACCTTCGTATAGAGGAAGAGTCTACCAATTTGTACAACGTATGTCAATTCCTAAAAATAAAAATGTAAAAAGTTGCTTTCTTTTGCATTTCTTTCGGTACAGCCCTCGTAGACAAGGGGAAAAAAAACAATCAAGGAAAAAAAAAAGTAAAAACCTGGATTTTACTTGGTAACGTAATGTTTGCAGCTCTTTTGTTTAAGGTTTGTTTATCTGTGGCCCTTTTCAGGATGAGCAGTCCCATTTCCATAGTGATGGCCTGCGGGGTTGGTGAGGGACAAACTGGGCTATGTGTGTGTGTGTGTGTGTGTGTGTGTGTGTGTGGCCCGTGATGAGATGGGCTGTTTGTTTTTCAGGCGCCGACATCGCTTGTCCTGTGAGGAGATGGATGGGTAGCGACCTGACAGAGAGTGAGTGAGCAGAACACACACATGCTCTGGCGCGCACACAAAAACACGTACACACACTTCCTGACTGAGCACACACGGGGACCTGAATCCCCACCCCAAATCTGTCTCTGTTCACTCGCAGTGCGGGAAAAACACACACACATAATGAGAAACACCAATCCGAACTCACTTGGTCAGATGAAGCCATGAGAGCCTCAGAGAAACCGTACAGCTTCAGTACATCACACACACACACACACACACACACACACATACACACACACACGGACACGAACACACACAGTGCTGAGGTTTCTGAGCGCCGACTGAAATAACATAAGCCGCATGACACCGTGGCTTTCAAATGGATTTTCTAGGACAGACACTAATTTTATGCTGTGACCTTAATTGACAAATACTTGATGCTATAAATCACGACTCAGAGTGTGTGAGTGTGTGTGAGTGTGTGTGTGTGTGGGGAGGACACGAGAGGAGGTTTGGGAGAATGTGCTAATTAGTGGAGGAAATTGATATCAGCGCCCTTGTGCGCTCGATCCGGCCATGTGTGTGTGTGTGTGTGTGTGTGTGTGTGTGAAAGGAGGAAGCAATATCTAACAGACACACACTCTTACAGTACAGACACTCACCTGGTAGCTGGCGTTCAAGGAGCCGAAGCCCAATCCAGAGATCATGTTCTTCACCAGAGTGGGACTTCTGGAAAACAGAGAGAGAGAGAGAGAGAGAGAGAGAGAAAGAGGATGAGTCATCATTTTGGTGTAAAAAAAATGATGGAAAAAGAAACCTCATAAAAGTCAACGTTATGCATGTGACCTGAGCCGCTTTGCATGCATTTGCTTTGATGTGTATACACACACACGCACACACATCATGTGTGCTGCAGGACTGAAATCTAGTGAGTAATTTGCCGTCGTCACTCTGTCAGGTTTCGAGAAATCGCCTAACATCTGTTTGCTCGAATGCATGCAGGCGTGCTTCTCTGCAGCGCATCTGCTTGCCTTGTGCACTAAATGCTAAAGACACTGAAGGGAACCACACACACACACACACACACACACACACACACACACACACACAGAGAACACTGGACCGTCGTGCTTACTCTGAAGAAAAATCATGATGATGGGAAGCTTATTAAAGCAATCTCGCATGCCAATAACGATTACCGCGTTGCTGCACCTTAGACCCGCACCTTCGGAAAGAAAATTCCAGACACATCAACTTATCCCACTTATTAAACCTATTACACTTATTACAAGTCTGGGGAGAATGAAAAAATGTGTAGAAAGCTAAGGACAGGCTGAGTGATGTTACAGGAATGCGCTTGCCGACTTCAGGAATCGGATTCGCAGAGGGCTGGCGCTGGTCCATTCCGCCTGAAGGCTCAGTTTTCGTGATTGCGACTCTAAATAAATCTAAGAAATGTGATCAGTGTTGGCACCTGGGTGCGGCTGATGGATTCACGTGTTTATGTAACCATCAGCAAAATCTCCTGAATAAACGGCTTGTTGTTAAAAGGTGCGGCCTTAAGCAAGCAGCTGCAGCGGTGAATCCAATTAGGAAATCATAGTAGTGAGAAAGAAAGGCAAAAAAGAAAATTACTCCCAAAACAAAGTCAGAGGTATGTCGAAGTCAAACAGACTTTTGATTTGTGCAGAATAACAGAAGAGTAAAAAAAAAAAAAAAAACTTTTATGTCTCTATATAATCCCGTGCTACACTAATACACTTATCCCAGTGTTTCATTAGTGCTTGGATACCATCAAGGTAGAAAGTTCTCTCACTAAGCCTGAGCCATACAGTATTTGGACTGCCTGGACATCTGAAACGCTGGCCTCCCAGGAACTCCTTTAATGACCCAAACATGTGAGAATGGTTCAGAGTGATGTCAGGACTGTATGGCAGATGTGGCAATAACTCCCAGCTGAGATCCTGTAATGTGCAACTGGTACTCGTGAATGATTGTGATTCTCCGTTGATTTTCAAGGGTCAGACGTTCCACTCGATGAATGTTCACTTGAACGTCTGCAGTGGGCTCCGAGCCACCTCGCCCGGGGTCGTCATTCACGGATATACTACCGGCTTCTTTTAAAACGTTTGCACCATTCAAATGTTTCACTATGGCTAAGAGTCATATCAGTGTACTGTGTTTTAAGTCGTTTCTAAATCAGTTTTCCGTCTTCATTCCTTAAAAAGACCTGGTTTGACTTGAGCGCCGCTCGTATGTGATTCAAATACAGTGTTGAGGGAGGTTACTTTTTAAAGTAACTAATTACATTACAAAATTACTGTCATTAAAAAGTAATCAGTTACATTACAGCATTACTT
>JAQMYK010000016.1:15732087-15749899 GCA_030014345.1 Clarias buthupogon
TTTTAGTCAAGACCTTTATAATTATTCTACCATCATCACTCAGCCAAGTTTGGCCCATAATCTGTTAACTACTAATATCCCTATCTCACCTACGTGGTTTGGCGCGGTGGGTATAAGTACAGTTCATCATGATTCACCTCGAGTTTTGGCGCTGTGATTACGTCGGGCCTCGTGGAAGCTCGCGGACCTCGTACAACTTCGGGCGGTCACTTGCAGCGGCTCACGGTCCCTAACACCGCTTCTCACCGCGAGTCAAACCGCATAGGTAAGATAGGGGTATAACAGCAGGAATAACACAGGGGGGTGGGGTATCGGGGGCGGGACTTGTAGGACGACTTTCACACACACACACACTAACATAATCACTGCTGCCTGGCTCACGGATTACATAAACTGTCTGAATAATGTATTACGTTTTTAAAAATATAACTAAATACCTGAGTACTTAAATGGCGGATCTAACGCGTTAGATTACTTGTTACATCAAAAAAGTAATCCAAGTACTCGAACGCTTTACACCCAACACTGTTCAACTACTAGTAGGTAAATAGAGGTGTGCATGCAAAATCTGGTATCACCTCCATTTTTAAAACGATTAAATAGACCCCGGTTTCTTTTTTTTTTCTTTTTTTTTTACATTGGCTGAGAAGTCCAAGCCTCTGTTTTTCCTTTCATTTGATTGGCTATTCTTCCAGGTGATATTATTTATAGACATTTATTCATATCGACACAGACCGCATCTTTTCAAACTGCTACTCATGCAGCGTTACAGGGTGGCACGACAAACACCGACAAACGTGCTACGAGTTTTTAGTAGACAGCCAATAATCACGGGCGTCTGTGAGCTTGATGCGCGAGTGCGCTGAGAGTATGCTGATGTTTTGTCCTTCAGTCTACTTAAAAATCTATTAATCAGTCCTTCTTGTACCCTTTTTTAACACACCTTTGAGAGAAAAAAAGTTGAAATGAGCCATCATGATAAAAAAATAAATAAAAAAAAACTAGGGTTAAACTTTAAATATTGGCACCCTTAATGGCAATACAGTACATTTGATCTGAGTGCAATCTGTTGAATCGTTTAATTATATGACACGAAGGAGTTGTTTGCTCTTATATTTCATGGATATGGATGTACAGTAAGAAGATCTTTACGCCTCCGCTTGAAGGTAGGAAAACACTGATCTGTAAAGCAGCTTCAACAGCGAAGACGACCTACCCGGTCATCTTTGGTGGTCTCCTCTTTTGGTATTCCACTTCGTCCACAGTCCAAACAGCACCCTTGACGTTCTCCACTCGCACGAAGCATTTGTGGAGGCTCAGGTTATGGCGCACAGCATTCTGGGTAAAGAGAAAAATTATTATATATTATTTATATATATATATATATATATATATTTCTTTACAAATTCTCCAAGGAGGTATATGAGATAAAAGGATAGAACTAGAGACTGTAGAGAGAGTAGCAAGTTCATACTTCACACATTTATTGCAAATATGAAGGTAAAGAGAAAGCGACAATTTCTGTAGGGAGAAACAGAGAGAGAGAGAGAGAGAGAATACTGTAATACTGTAGGGAAAGAAGGAGAGAGAAACGAGGGCACAATAAGAGTTGGTCACGTGGTATTGCTTGAAATGCAATTACTGTACTGCTTCCTCTAAACAGTCTTTAATAACGGCATAAATCGTATACCTGCTTTCTAATTAAAAGCCTGCTTGTGATGATAAGCATAAAAAAAGGCCAGTTCAATGAGGGATGTGTGGATGTGAGTTTATCTCCTCATCTCATATTCCTCCTTGCATACGCACACACACACACATACACACAGATGCACACACGATTATGCCTTTCACCACCACTACACTCACGCACAGCACCAATTAAGTGCATATTCCACCAAGTAGTAGTGACACCGGGGTAGCACTCCGTCACACCAGTAGGAGGAAAAGAAGAAGAAGAAGAAGAAGCAAAACTCCCTGTCTCCAAATGCTAAAAGTAAAGAAAAAAAAAAAGATGCGCCTTTCTTCCCCCAGCAGCAAACCCCCATCATTTTTTTATTTTTTTTTAAATTTCACTAATCAGCCACTATCCAGAATAACACCCCCGAGGGAAGCCCCTTCCTTTTCATCTGCTATTTGTAGTTTGTTCATGCCCAATTTCATTACCAATTTTAATTCGTGTATAATTAAATCCTGTGTATTTTTTCTGACACGCTCCTTCCCCCCCCTCCGCAGCCCATGAGGGAGGGACTGCTGATGCCGGAATCACTCCTAACCGTAATTACAAGTGCCATAATCAGACGAGGCCTCCCTCCTTTGAATAAATTTCCCGGCGCAGGAGCGATGATGCTTAGTTTTGCAAATTAGTATGACCCCAATTTCAGCCTGCCACCTCGCCAATTTTATTTGCATTCCCATCCGTGATGAAAGACTAATTCTCCCAGTTAAAACATTAGCGGCAATTTAAAGGGGGTCAGCCTCGGCAGACATAAACAAAATGCTTTGCTGGCTGGGTGTGTGCGCGTGGCGTGTGCGAGAGAGATGACGGCGTGGATGCTCTGGAGAGGGGCAGCGATATTAGAAAAGATGGAACTCGTGACGTGGGTGTCAAACGGGTCTCGCCTACTCGAGTGGCGGTGCCCGCACAAAGGAAACCGGCGTGCCGGACGCCATTTTAGCATCTCATCAGGGTTGGCGATTCGTCTTCCTCTGGCCATATTAACCATTTTACAACTGGTCTCAACACTGGTCAGGATAACGCCGACGTACGGCTAAACGCTTCCCATCAATTAAACACTCCAGGATACGGGGGAACCTTAATGGGTTTAAATTCTGAACAGCTTAGAGAAGACACAAGGAGGAGGCTAAGTAGTGCATCTTTAGTGCGACAGACATTTAATTTACGCTTGAATGCGAACAAAAAAACAGACGCAACAAGCCTAAATAAATAGACGTGTTTACAATTAAGTGGCTCCTAGAGCTTCACACTTCTCTGATGGTGAACAAAAAAAAAAAAAAAGATTTACTGTTTAGATTTGAAGTGTAACAAGAAACACTTGACCTGAGATCAAACAGTCGTCTGCGAACGCACGACAGGAGTGTGTGCTGCGAAGAAGAGCGGGAAGATTTATTGATGTGAATCATGGTTCTAGGCAAGGTTCATCTTTACACCTAAGGGACAGCCTGTGACTGATCAATGACTTCCCCCTGCTCTTTCCATGAAATATGAATGGTCATTAACCGTGCTGGAGAACATAGAGCCCCATTTCTATATTTAATACCGTGGCTAAACGACCAGCGAGAGAAGGAGAGCGAGAGAGAGAGAGAGAGAGGGATTGTGTGGATATATTACAAAAGAGGAAGAAAATGGGAGGAAGACAGTGGCAGATGAGAGCACGAGGAACTGCGTCTATTAATTGTTAAATTTCATAAAAGTGAAATGAGACGTTACAGATATATATTCCAGCCACCTGTCTTCTCTTTTGCTTCTCATCATCACTCCATCTCTGACCTCTCTAAGGGTACGCCGTTGCTCTTTTTTCTATTCTTTTTTTTTTTACCCTTTCCAAGCTCCTTTTTTTTTTCTTCGTACAGAAAGCATCTGCTAGAAAGCTGCAGTCTTAAAATGTTTTGAGGTTTGCAATTTGATGCCATATCATCGAAGAAAAGCAATACAGAGGAATGTAGTGAAAGTCACTAAAGAGAAAAGAAGTGACGGAGAGATGGAGAGAGATGAGGTGAGATTATAGTTTCTGTTCTTTTTTACCATCAGGTCTCTCCTGTCCTGTTCTAACTGAATCACATGTGATTTAAAGCGTGTTATTCGACATCAAACACACACACACACACACACACACACAAACACGAAGCAGGGATCTGTGTAGACAAGACGTGCTAGCTGTAGTGCCCAGAGGAGTGCCAGGCTCCTGGGGAGAGATGCAGGGCTGCGATAGAGCGACACGGTGGAGCAGAGCTGCGCGGACGCTAATCAGCGGGCCGAATTAAACCCACTGATAAGCGAGCGACGTGCCCGCGGCGTGATAAAACAAAGCTCTGTTTGTGTATGTGTGTGTGTGTGTGGAGACACAGTTAAAAGTGATAAAGCACGAGTCCTGGTCTCATGAATACACATACAGTAAAAGGAAACATTCAAAACTGTATATGCTTTTAAACTTTAAGGTCTGTCAGTGACTCCTAACTGGTGCTTAATGAGAACCAGTAAAATGTGCTTTTTTTTTTTTTTACCTTGTCCATTAAAAACATTTTTTTTTAGTTATCTGGTATTTCTCGCTTTCAGTTTGCGCTTGAAAGAAGCGAACAGAAGGCTGACATTAAGCAGTGACATGTAGGCCGTCGGTGAAAAATGAAATTATCCTAATGAAACACACACACACACACACATGCACACGCACACAGCTTTTCCCAAAACATCCATGAAATGAAACTTTAACCAAATGAAATATGGCTTTACTTCCAATGAGGACAGAAAAAAAAGAACGAGTTTAGACTTTCAACAAGTCCTCAAGGGTTCTTTAGATAGTTGAGAGGTTCTTCACATTTTAAAAGTGTGTTCTACCTGAAGCCCCGTGTGACCGGGAAGCACTTGAGGAAATCTAGGGATCTACATGGCACCTGTAAGGATTTCCCCAAGATTTAATTTTATTCTTCTCCAAATGTCTTGATTTTTTTTATTATTATTTTTTTTTAAACATCAAACCAGGACAGCTTGATTGATGTATTTGATTCAAATTCACATAAATTTATAACAAAAGGTAAAAAATTCACAGGCAAGCTTAAGCTACAGTACATCTCGTCATACAAATTGTATATTCATTATGACTGTGTAAGTATTATAAATGTACTTATGCACTTTTAAAACAAAAGTCTTATCTATAGTCCTACAAAGAAAACCCTCTGTTTTTAGTCAAGGAGTATCGGCTTACGATCTAGAGACTAACTGTTACAGAAGGCGGAAATGACAAGCAAATAAAAAAAGAAAGCCCCTTAATACATTTTTTTCTTCTCTACCAAACACTAGGCGGAACATTGGCCTGCTTTCTCTCCCGACAGTCACACAGGAGACAATAGGGACGGCGGATCGGGGCAACACAAAAGAGCGGGATAGACAGAACGGAAAAGAAAGCAGGCGGGGTCGTGCCCCGGCTGGCCGGGAACAGAGTTGGCATCATTAATTATGGCTGCATGTTATCAGAATGTGGCCCTTGGCACACGGGGCAGAATTTACTACTGTTTGCATCAGGCAGAACAATGGGGCTGACTCAGTGCGTCTGCGGTTTAGCCGTGTTGCTAGGTGGGGGGAAGCAGCCGGGCTTACAGGCAGGACGCTTACTCAATAAAATGACCATATGAAACATGACTCAATGGATAAATCAGACAAATAAACTACACTCACATAAGTGTTTTTTTTTTTTTTTTTTTTTTTAACATTGGCAGGTAATTAAACTATATCTATATCTAATGCGAACAAAGATCAGGCTGTCTTATACAGAATGGAAAAAAAGTAAGAAATCTGCTTATTTTATAGTGGTTATAATGGTTTTATGTCTCACCTTCCAGGTCGCTGTATTTCTCCTGAAATAGGCGAACATTCGTGTAAACCAGTTGTAGATCTCATTGAGAGTCAACTGTCGCTCAGGGGATTCAAGAATAGCCTAAAGAGAGAGAGAGAGAGAGAGAGAGAGAGAGAGAGAGAGAGAAAGTGATTGAAATGTCTGCTATTAGAGACGCATTAGCTGATGAGCCATCTGCAGTCACTGTGTTAGAACTGGAGGTGTATGTTTCAGCATGGCTGACGCTGTGCTTTGGAAATGATCATAAATCCACAGTTATGAACACACACACACACACCTCTCTTTCTCTCACTCACAGGCTCAGAACTCAGACGCAGAGTGCAAAGATCCAAATCTATCACTCTCACAAACTCGCTTTACTATTTTAACTGTTGAAGTCTCTGTTACGATATAGCAAAAGCATAAAAAGTGGGTCAACTTTTTATAGTTATAATACACTTGAACGCAAATGCGTGAGTGTTAAATGGTTGGACGGATTGCCTCTGATTATACAGGTTCGAGCGGACTTACATGCCGTATCAGAGACGCGTACGTGAATGGAGGTCTGACGTCAGCGTTTTTGTAGAATTCACAATTCTGGGCGAGCTCTGTCAAAAAAAACACACCAACAGAGTTAAGAACTCGTTTTAACACACATCAACAGGTCTGTATTGTAATTGTGTGTACAAGAACAGTTTGTGTGTATGTGAGAAAGTGTGTAGAGTGTGCGTGCTGACCAGATGCAATGGGGGTGCAGTATTTGTCGGAATTGCGCCGGCGGATGGGACCAACACCGTGTAGGCTGGAGGAGCTGATGACGGACGGGCCCTGCCTCAGGGGCGTGATGGGAGCTGCAGCCGAAGTGGGAGGGTGAGGTAAACCCTCGGGGAACGGATCGCTGTCCCGCTTCAACAGAGAGGCGCTCGACGCCAAGTTCAGCTACAGAGTGAAAGAGAGCGAGTAATGAATTAAGCGCTTTTATTCTGTTGAGGTCCAAATAAACTTTTTATCAACGACTAAATCAACTCTTCCAGAATGATAAACATAAGTTATTGTTTTTGCAACATAATCTAAAATGATCCCATAATTTTTCTTTTTTTCCCCTTTATTATGTATAAAATGTAACTTTTTTCGTTTTTGAAAAATAACTGACTAACGAACAATAAAATAATCTTTAACATGATATTTCTGAGATTTATTTTAAGTCATTTGGACATTCTGCTGGCAAAAAAAAAAAAAGTGTAATAAACCTTCTTTTTTATGACTGAGAGAAAAGAGATTTATGTGGCTATTTCCATAAATATTATTTTGTCTTGCTAATAATTGGGTTGAAAGTAAAAAAAAAAAAAGTGTAAGATTTACTGTGGTCAAGAATTGGTAAGTGATGAAATAAAATGGAGGCTGGATCAATTGTGTAAATTTGGATCCGTCCTCTCACCACAAAGCTCCTCGGTCGACCACAAAATTGTTTTTTAGAAGTTCAAACACGTCTGCTTTGCAGGATCATGCTATCCCGTTTCACTGCAGCTTTGATTCTTACACGCCGTGCTGTACAATAATCTTCCGCCTGCTCATTACAGCGCAGGGAAATACAATCGCCGTAAATTCGCTATCGCTCCCATGCTGAGAGCCGAGACCCACGCCAGTCACGCCAGGGCCAGTTGGCACGCGGGCTCCATTATAAGACGATCCGCTAAGATGGGATTTTTTTTCTTTTTTTTAAATCCCCTTGTGCATCTTTGACACGTGTGCGTATGCGCCAAAGCTCCTTAGTGGCGCGCAATTAGAGTGATGCAAAAGGAACAAAAACAAAGCAATACAAAAGGGAGGAGGAACACAATCTGGCAACAAACAGCACGTGGCTGAGGTTAGCCGCCCTCGCTAGCGTTGCCCAATTAGCTACGGCGGGCGTGCGGAGGAGCGCTGGGAGATGGAGCGAGGCTTTTCCAGGGCTGCTTGTTTGCCTCTAATTAAAATTATCACAAGCACGTGCAATAACGGAGAAAGGAGGGGCAGGAGGTGTAGCGGCAATGGGTTTGAAGCTAATATGGCGAATTAAACCGCACCACCCCTCTTACCCCGCCTCCCCCCCCCCCTTTTTTTTTGCCTCTCCTCACCTCCTCTCTTCACCAAACCATCCTGGCCCATCTCCAGTAATTAGAGGGGCAAAATTGTTTAACAGGTACTTAATTAACACTGGTGCTGTGCCAGGTTGCCATAATGCCCGCTGAACAGGCGGGACTGAGAATGACGTCCTCGTGAGGGACGACTCCCGAGCTCCTCCTCTTCGCTAGCTCGCCTTCTCTCGGTGGTGATCCCGTCCCGACTTGGCATCCCATTACCGTTTTTGATGGGACCCCATTGCGTGGATTTGTCTCCAAACAGAACAGGAGACGCCGCCTATTTTCCAGCCCCTCTGTCCCGCTTTTTATATCCCTATTCCAAATTAAGACACTCCAGTCCTAATTGTCAATTAATTTCAACATCTTCATATTTTAATAAGACTCCTCATCAATCTCGGCATGAAATATTCATTAGACACCTAATCACTGCGAGCTGGGCTTGGAGGACAGAAAAAAAAAAATTATGCCGAGCTTTGTATTAAGAGAAGGTAGACTACATTACTTTCTCTCTCTCTCTCTCTCTCTCATACTCACACACACACACACACACGCAGACAGCACACAGATCCGCAAGTCATTTCATTTGTGCAGGAGCACAAACTAGTCCAGCTGTAAGTGATTACTTGGTGTATGTAGAGTCTTGTGTTTAAACTGCATTTGAGACGCTTGTTTAGACACACGATTAATGACTCAAGGAAACATGTGTACTTAGATAATCGGTAAACATTTAAGCCTTCGTGTTGCATACCGTAACATTCAACAGACAGGCCAGGTCTTTTTTTTGCAAGCCTTCAAAGGTTGCAGACAGCAAAGCAGGAAAAGAGCAGTTCCTGGAAATGCCAACAGAGGGCACTGTTCTTACTTTGCACATACAGGAGACTCTACATTAAACTGAGACTGACCTCTTCTGACATGTTGGACCATATTCAGCAATTGTGTTAATACCTAATGTATTTATTTTGATTTATGGACATGGACACAACTTCAAAGGGTTCTAAAAGAGGAGGCAGCCAATGATGCAGAGGTTAAAGGTCACGCACATACCGGTTGGTTGAAGGGCTTTGGCTCTGATGGACGCATGTGCAGGTGGGTCATCATGGCCTGAAGTCGCTCGCTCTCCTTGGCCAGCTGAAAGCAAGTCAACACACACACACACACACACACACACAATTTATTAATAACTTATTAAAGTTCTCAGTGTATTCAATTTGTGTGTACACAAAAATATTGTTTTTGATACTGTGATACTGTACATGTGCTCAATAAAATCAGGATTGTTTGAAGCCATAAAAAAGGAGCTGATTATTATTATTATTATTATTATTATTATATTTGGGCAAATCTGACTCCAGCAAGAACCAACAAATCAGACTCAGTCACTTGCAACTAATATCATGATTATTGCACAGTAATAAAAAAAATTACAATATCATCCTGCCCTGCTTTAGTTTTTTAAAATTTATTATTATTTAAATTAATATTATTTTTATTTGGCTCATGTCATTCTACTGTATTTCTCAGATTTAAAAAATGCCTCTTGTTCATTTTGAGAGATTTATGTGACTCTGTCGCATCAAATCAGATATTAATTCACATTTTTGGTGAATTGTTTATGGGTTATGTATATTTTCAGCTTTCACTTTGAGTAACCAGCTTAGACGGTGTTCATTAAAGTGCTTTCAAACAATGTTTAAGATTAAAACTTTCTTATTTCTGTTGTTGATTTTTTGTCAAAATTGAAACGCTGATATATTTAACCTACTGCACTCTATTGGCCATAACGCAAAACTAACCTGTACGACCTAATACCAGACTTGATAAGCCGCTCACATATGACCTGATCCATACGGCTATATTGTATTTCTAAATATATACTGAATTTATAGCATGTTTTATATATTTTGGAACATGAGCTGTCAGGAAATTGGGCCCCATCATCACTCTACTTTCTATAATGCCTAAGGAGAGATGAATGGCAACAAGAAATGAGAGAATGAGTGAAAAGGTGAGAGAGAGACAGAGAGAGAGACGGAGCAGACAGTGAGGACGTGGGAATCTGGATTTCTTCCTGCAGGTGTAATTATGAATCCAGTTATTCACGCTTAGAATAAAACACCCTAAAAATGTAAGGATGAACAGATTGTTTGTTTCAAAACACATTTGAAGATTAAAGTCAATAGCTTCACGACAATGGTAACAGAACTTTATTTCTGAGAAATCTAACTTGCTTTTTTAATTTACCTAAAATTTGTAATAAAATCACAGATAAATGGATAAATAATAATAAGAAAATACAGTACAGATCTGTTAGCATGGAACCAATCAGCCACAACGCTAACACCCCGGCCAGGTAAACTGAATAACATTGATAAATGATATACAAGCAAACTGGTGACGTGATCATGGACACCTGAGCCTCACCCATGTCCGTAGGGACCAAAGGCTAGCCTGTCCTGTCTGATCCCACGGGAAATCCAGTGCAGCGTAAAAAAGATAATGTCGGCCAGGATAGAAAGGCTGGCCTACAAATTTCTCAAACTGATCAAGCAGGCAACTATTGGAGAACCAAATCTAATCCATGGAGGCCCAGCACCCAAAGGATCCAGTGCCAACCTCCTGGTGCCAGACACTACAGCACTCCACCAGAACCCTAAAACCTGGGTGCTAATATTTTTAATGTTACGCCTCATCGATATACAATAAACTGTATGACAACATGAATATTTTTCACATTTCCAGGAGACTGCACTGTAACTGTGCTGCAGGATTTAGCGTATGGTTTATAACAGTATTATATGATGTAATGCTTTGTAATGCCTGCTATGATTTCCATAACTGTTTAAATAAACCCAGTTCCTGGTAATGCGCTCAGGCCTCTGGACCTGACATTATGGTTCTAAGTGACAAAACAATCTTTTAAATGAAGTACAACTCATTCCATATTTCCACTATACGGTACGTACCACTGCAGTCACGACTGAAACAAGCGGCTTAATCCGATTTGGAAATTCCAAACAGTGCCGTGTACAGGCTCTTCCAGCTGAAGGAAAGGTCCCTGCTGTAAAACCCTTATTTAAGGATAATTTTCCTCTCTCTATTTTCCACTCTGTTTTCGTTCCGCTAGCTCAGGCCTGTTTATTTGCCCATTAGCTGATCTGCGTGTAATAAGGCAGCGATCAACCTTGGAACAAGATGGAGATAAACACCAGAGTACTTTTTACCTCAGTATGAACCTGGAAGCCGGATTATAGTTTAGCAATAAAAATACACCAGCATAAAAAAAGTATAGAAATACATACGGTAAGATGAAGTAAGGTGCTAATTTTAATAAATGAAGTTCAAATGTGTAACCCATCAACTGGGTTATCTCACTACTCTTTAAGTAAGAAAAAGGACCGTCTCCATGCTCTGACAGCTTACCTCATTCACGTCACTGTGCATTACAGTCTGTAGCTGCATGTGTGTGTGTGTGTGTGTGTGTGTTTCTTTCCCAGGCTATGTTTCTGGTAGCCTCTGGGTTTTTCTTAATTCGACCTAAGGGTGTGTCAGTATGGGCTATCGTTAAGCGTCACTACACACTCTCCAGACAGCATCAACATCCAGTCTGATCACCCACACACAGACATGGGATAACATCTCACCAGTTTGATGTGCGCGGAACATTTGACTGACGGATGCGTTTTAGCACTCACTTTGACCTGGAGGACGCTTTTTTTGGGGGGTCGAAAGCAATATAAGGAATTAAACACAAAGAGACATGCTGTTGAAGGAAAAATACCACAGCATAATTGGTCTATAGTTCTATATTATTTTGTATAAATAGTTTTGAATAACATACAGTAAGAAACAGCTAGAAATGGTCGGTATGTCACCAGCCTCTCGTCCAGCTGTAAGGGATTAGTTTCCTGGTTTTTGGATTAATAAGTGCTGACTCATTCTATAAATGTTAAATAACCGATTTATTGATTTAATGATTTTTATATTAATTGGTGTGTGTATGGGTTGGTACTATAGAAGTAGAAATGCATTAACACAAGAGCATGCATATACATTTAGAACTACTTTTCATAGAGGTGATATTATGCATAAATGTTTTTTTTTTTTAAAACACCTTATGAACAATCAGATTCAAGAATTTTATCTGCTGTTGTAAATCAATTAGAATTGAATTTCTGTGTAATACCAAGTACAGCAAAATAGGTTAGGTAGAACACTTTTAAAAGTTCTATGTATATGTCTATGTATGTTGTTCTTTAATATAATGCATTTAGTGTGTGTGTGTGTGTGTGTGTGTGTATACGTCTGTATCTTACCTGTATCTCCAACTGCTGAACGACCTGCATCTGCACCCGACACTGGGCTGTACTGCGGTCGTCCAAGGCATGTTCATTGTTGAGGTGCCTGACAGGGAACAAGAGGAAAGACCTTCGAGTTAGCCTGGCTAACGCTACATAAAATTAGCTTAAAAAAAAAAAAAAAAAAAAAAGCTAACGCTACTAACAAAATATCATTATCAGAGTCTGGAGTAACAGATAATACTGATCCTGTACAAAATTGTAAACAGCAAAAAAATGCATAAAAATGTTAAATAATTATATTTAATAATTGTATATTTACAAAATTATTTTTGATTGCTTTAGAGAGTATTCCTGATTTACAACCTGCACTGCCGTTCATGCGCATTTAAGTACAGTACATAAATGATGTATTATGGATAATCTAATCTAGTCAGAGCTCTGCTTGGCAGTGATTCTAGGTGACTATATAAATAAATAAAAGGACTTTTGGATATTTTGGTCAGTCCATCTGTAACATCCATCTTTTCAAATGGGTGGTGATGAAAACTAAGAGTACAGCACAGTAAGTTTATCAGCACTACACAATGCTTCTGCTGTAATGGTTTAATCGATGCTGAAGCCGTGAGAATCCCACAGTGAGACATATCCACATAGTCGGTTGCACAGCTTGACGAGAAATATGATCTTTTTTTTTTTTTCCAGAGTTCGGGGGTTTTGTGGCCACATCACAGAACCAAACCATTAATTTAAAAAAAACTTACACAGTCTTGATACATTCATGCCATAAAAATATGAGCATCACTTAATCAATACAAATACCGAGTGAAGATATGTGTGTGTGTGTGTGTTTAAGCATTTAACTGCATATCGTACTGTGTACGAAGTGTAAAGCAAAAATCTCAGGTCATGTTACAAATATTAAAATAACCACTTTGTTTTTATGGATCTACATGAAATAATGCTTCAAATAATGTTTAAAATAATATTTTAGTTACCTAAAAAAACTTTATTTTGATCAACAAATTGATACATGTACAACTACTACTTATTTAGATTTTTAAACGTTAAAATATTAAATCATTAAAGATCGGGGTGTTAAACATTTTTAAAAACACAGTTTGTTGTAATAAAATCTTAAAAAACACTTTTCACCCAACCCCTCCTAAAAAAACAAAAAACGTAAATAACTAAAAAACCATGAGTTAAACACTACAAACAGAAAACCACACTTGAAACTCTATCCAGCTTCGCCTGTAGGCTTCGAGATCATAAATATACGAGGGCTTAAAAGAGAAATCTGGCAACATGCTGAGGCATCTTTCACTAACGCATCTGCCTTTACCCTTGCATCTGCTGTCTGCCTCCGTTTAGAGCACTCAAACACACACAAACACACACGTACACAATTTTAGGACTGCTTGCGGAGACAGATTAGGGCGTGTGCAAGCGTGTATTTAGTGCTGCAGCCACCGCAGCCTGACAACACACACAAACACGGAGGTCGCATCCAGCGAGGATGTCCCGGCCAAGCATGACTTCATACAAACAAACAGCCACATCAAAAAGTCCGGCCGCTTGATAGTTTGATTATTCTCCCATTCGTCGAGGCGGCTTGTGTCCGAGCTCTTTTGGGCCCTGCGTTCAAGGAAACGCTCCACAATGGCGGATTTCCCCCCAAAGAAACACTTTTCACCCAGTGTATAAACTCTATTTCCTCTAGTGTGAAAATATAAATAATATTAGCACATGAAAGGGGGGCAGTGAAAGAGTGTAGTATTGTGCAGTATTGCGTGTGTGTGCTTGGGTGTGGGGAGCATGTAACAATATAGTGTTGGGCGATTGTTTTGGAATAAACATTAGGAGGGGAAACAGGAATACACACCTACACACACACACACAAACACACACATACACACACACACACACACACACACACACACAAACCACTTCTTTTTTCAGTTTTTGTATGAACTCTTAAATAAGCAAGTATGATAACCCAGTCACGTCCCTTATTAAAAGAAGAAGAAAAAAATCTAAAATGTCACAGATGTCCAGGTCCAATCTTGGAAAAGCAATAAAGACAGGATCTTTTTTTTTTCCTCTTTCAATTTGAATGTGTTTTGAGAAATAACAATAATAAAAAAGAATCAGGCGCTGCAGATCATGACCTTCATGAGTGGGAAAGGCGAATTATAAAAACACCTGGATATGATATCATTTGTTTTCAGAGAACAGTCAGTAAATCCAGTTCCCAATCAGTGAGTCGTCCAAACCGTGTTTTTCTTCGTGAAGCAATCATCTACCTCTCGGAGAAAACAAAACAAACACATGACGCCGCGCGAGAGAAAGAGCGAGAACGACGGAGAGCTGACGAGCTGAAAGTGTGCGGGAAAGTGTGATGAAGTCACAGCCAGAGGAGTGTAGCGGATCCAAGTCGAAAAAAAAAAAACAAAAAGGGAAGAATGGGGAGTAACGGGGAATTAGGAGTGAAAAGCACACACAGAAGAGACTAAAAAGGTCTGTGTGGGGTGTGTATACCGGTGTGTAGTAACTGTGTCTAAGATCTGGATGTTAAACTGTAAAGAGCAGGATAGAAACAAGCTGAGAGAGATCATAAGGTCTCCCGTCATTCGCAGTTACAGGAAACACACACACACACACACTTTCCACTTTAGAATTTGCTGATACAGTACTCATTTGCCCACTAAGCCCCGACTGCAATGTTAAAATCCCACAGGTGTGGGGGAGGTCACATGACCACACACCTGGCGGGATGAGTTCAGAGGTCATGAGAAAGCCCAAGGAGGAGAGAAAGATGAAATAAAGGTGTTTTTGGATGTTCCTCAGTGGAAAGAAGCTTTCTGTCCTCATGCTTAAGCCCCATAAAGCATCCGCTCTCTGGTGTCCAAAGGTTCGGGGGATTAGTTGATCCTGTGGGGAAATCCTGATCTTGAAAACTGAAGGCTACATCACACACACACACACACACACACACACACTCATCCCCCTGTTCTCACTGTGCTGAGTCATATCTCATAAGCACTGATCTGCAAATCACTTTCGGTCTAAATCTCCTGCGATCGTTCTAATCATAGGGGAATTCCCGCGCCATCGCAAATCGCTCATCCTCTGATCCCGGAGTCTTCACTTATCTCTCCATCACTTAGTGATTGACGTGCACTAATAGTGTAAAAGAATTTTTTTTTCCCCTTCCATTTTTTGTTCGAGGCAAACCGTGAGGACGGAGAGACGCAAGGAAATTAAATGAAAACAATGATGTCATATGCTCCACTAAGCCAGACGCAGATAGCTTTTTTTCCCCTCCCCTTCTACATGTGAATGATGATAAAAACATGATCTCACTCTTAGCTTTCTCTTCTCTTTTTTCCCCTCTCTTACTCTCTCTGAGACACACCACACCACTGAGACCGAGAGACACACCACATGCTTTATGGCATATAATAAACAGTAGCCGCACTTTTTTTTTTTTTTCTTCCAACGAAGCCGACAATGAGGTACTGTTTACTCGCAGGGATCTAAGCTGCCTTTACGACGACTGAGAGAAAAAAGTCGAGTGCCAACAAAAGGCCTGAGTATTCTAACACATGTAGTCTGGACATGCCAGAGAAAACTGAAGATCATTAAAGAGCTCAAGGGCAGGAGAGCGAAAAAAAAAAAAAAAAGGGAAAGGATGGGGATTAGAAGTGAATGGGTGTTTTATCAATCTTGCACTACTCTATAAGAAAGACAAAACAGCAGGAAGAACAGACGCTACAAGTGCCAGGCGGCCAGACGGATCTATAGAGGAGGAAAAAAAAGTGAGAAGGGAGGAAAAAAAAAAAAGAAGAAGAAAAAAACCCACCCTATGCTATCTCTCTTCTGATAGTGATGAATAAAAACCGCTGGCTGGGCCACGAAGGGCAGGATTGACAGCATTATCTGTCGTCCCCCCCCCCTCCCGCCCTTTCCTTTCCTCCCCTCCCTCGTTTTCTTTCCCTTCTCTTTCTCTTCCTCTATTTTCCCCTAACATCCCTTTCTCTGCATGCCCCGGGGCTCTGTGAAATGAGACACCGCGCAACCAAACAACAGCTTTGCTCTTAAAACTTTCCCAGACTCCCCAGCTCTTTGATGTTTGTGTCAGCAGCCGTCATCTCTCCGCCACTCCAGCTCCCCCTAAACCCCTTTGCTTGCACTGGGCGCTCTCTTCAGGCCAGTCGCCAGGGACGCTGGCGGGAAATTTGAATAATGTCTTGGAAGAGGCGGAGCCCCTGAGCCCGAGGCTAAACCTCTGCGTATAAAATGGGCTGAGGTGGAAGAGACACCTGATGTGTTTGTGATGTCGAGACACGCTAAAGGACACAGAAGGAAAAAAAAATGTGTATGAGAGACTACGTTGTTAAAAATAACAGCTACAAATAAATACATGGAGCGAGACCCATAGAGACACGGGCTGCGTCCAGCGTCCAGAATGGACAGGATACTCTACTTGATTACTGTTAAAAATTTAATAATTTTGGTTGTACTAGCACGTACGTATGTACGTTTGTCTGCTATTTTCAGTCACCGTGACTTGAAATTGTTTTCATTTAACGGGGACAATACAGATAAATGCTGCTACTTCCATTAGATAATTTACTGCGACTGTCTATGCTAAGGCTTTTTTTTTTTATAGACAAAACAAACTTACAACTAGGTGTACTTAGGATTATAAGTGTTGATCGCAACCAATGTGTCACAAAAAGTAAATGTAACACTAAAAAGAAACCTGATGTAGAAATCACAACTAGTGCAAATGTCTCATTCTCTGTTCTACATAAAGTTAGCTGACACTGGCAGTTAAATGAGGAACTAATAAAAATAAAACATTAATAATAAATGTATTCATTTAATATTTGTCATAACATGACATACACTAGTGCATTAACAAGCTATTCGATTTTGGGGACTAGTTTGTTTATAAGCAGATAAGCAGATAAGCTAAGCAAAGGCAACATTTGATGGGTTTTACTGCTATATTATGTTCCTCAGGCACAAAAAGTTGCCTATAAGAAAACTTGGCATGTTTGTTTCTTTGTTTATTCATTTATTTATGACATATCTTTCCTTTCAAATCTTTGGCCTTTAACGCATTTTTGACAGAATACGATAGCGAACGAACGCCTTACACAGCAAACTGTGACGCGTCCTCCCCATCCTTCACATGCTCAGTAAAGCATATCTACTGGCCCGGCAAAGTACTGACTGCTGTGTATGAACTAAATGTTATTAATGGACTTTTTGAGGGTGTTAGAGGCAATGAAAATGGATGTTTACTGTCAATGCAGTCACCCCAGTACTACTGTATGAATGCCTATAAAAGGCACTGTCCTTAACTACTGAAGTGAAACTGGTTAATAGGAAAGAGGCTGATAATGCTGTGGCCTGAACTCTTTGTATTGTTTTCATGTTTCATGATTCTTGTGATCTTCAACAGTCTTTGTAGTTAAAAGGATTTTCATGGATTTATTTTAAGATTTATTCCATTTGCAGAAATTGTGTGTATATACAGTATATATATATATATATATATATATATATATATATATATATATTCCCCCCCAATATTACATTTACATTTACAATAATATTAGTATTGTTGCTACTGAATTGCATATTTACTTCAGACTGATTTATCAATTTCGGGGTGGAATTATAGTGTTTTGCAAAGTTTGACACAATTCACACTGATATAAGCATAAATATTTAAAAAAAGAATAAATACAGTGATTTTTCTTTTTTTATTAGCCAGAGAAGCATGCCCGAGTGGGGGGGGGGGGGGGGGGGG
>JAQMYK010000016.1:15749999-15776671 GCA_030014345.1 Clarias buthupogon
TCCCCCCCCCCCCCCCCCCCCAAAAGCTGTTAGAATGGATTTATCTCATGTTGCAGTGAAACCCATCATTTGGACATCAGAAATGATCTTTACCTGTGTGTTTTATGCCACTGTTGTTTTCTTCACTTTTACTTTATTTTCCCACAGAAGCTCTTTAATTATTAACTGGCACTGACAGCTAACTTTACATAGAACAGAAAACTAGCCTTCTGTGACAGCTGTGCTATTGTTGCGTTTATACTGTATTATAGATTCAAAATCATATCTCAAAGCAGGCATGTCATTATTCTCATTCCTCTCTATGCGTCCATATTGCATCACACTGGTTTTACCCAACAAACATGAGCTCATTTCGTGTCACTGGGAATCTGGGGTAATTTAAAATCAATTATTTATTTGCTTGTTTTTGTTTATTGACTCGGTTACATTTTGTGGGAGGCTTTTCACCAAAGAGATCTGGTTAAATTATACTGTTTGCAGACTTTTCACTTTTTAAAAAAGACAACAGACATGATTATACACAGGTAAAGTGTAAGTAGTATGCATATTATGCAATTTAGCTGAAAACATTCAGCTATTCAGGACTCATACTTATTATAAACTTATACTCTAGTATAAACACATATCTGCAAACTATCCATTTAAAAATAAAAACAAAAAAAAAAAGATCAGGAGAAGAGCAACACTGGTATTGATATTTCCACATTCCAGCTTTACTAATATTGTGACAAAGCTGTTATTATATTAACAGAACGTAAAGAAAGAAAGGCAGATCCAGAAAGAGAAGCGTAGACTCAGAAGAGGCTTAGAGGCCTCTAGGGCAGTGCAGCGCCTCAGCCACATATGACAGGCGGACATGTCAGCCCTCTTCCGCTGTGAAGTCTCATTATTTTAACACACAAAGACAATGGCGCTGTTTACGGCCCAGTCCTTGCTCTGATCTGCTCCACTCTTTATCTCCCCGAACCCCCTCCATCCCCAAAGACTGCACTGCGCTCCAAAAGAGCGAGGGATGCTGAGAATAAAAAGGGGGGGAAGGGGGTGGAAAAGAGCAGAGGGAGCTTCCTTTTTGATGTCTTTGCTAGCGTCCAAGAAACAAAGAGCTCTAATTGTAAATGAGCTAATTAAGTAAGCTGCTAACGAAGCGTGAAAACAATTTGCCTGACCCGGCAGAGGGATGCTGGTAAGGAGAGAGAGAGAGAGAGAAAGAAAGAAAGAGGAAAAGATCGGAGTAGGGAGTTAATCAGGGCCTGGCAGCTTCAAGAAGTACAGCTACCTGATGACACACATAACTGCGCACACACACACACACACACACACACACACACACACACACACACACAAAGAGAGAGAGAGAGAAGAGGGCAACAGGAAGGAAAAGGGGTTTTCAAGGGATATGTCACACCATGGTTGCTCAGTAGGGCATGACCTCTAGACGTGTGTAGACTGGCTTCCTGTGCAAGTGTTAAGTGCCTCTTTTGGGAAAGAACTCGAAAAAGAAGCTAAAGACAGAGTGGGAGAGAGAGAGAGAGAGAGAGAGAGAGAGAGAGCCTTCAAATTTCTGACTTTTTCACCTTCATGATTCATTCATTTAGTCAAAGAGGAAAGTTAAATGAAAATGTAAAGAAAACACATTTTTTTAATCCTCATGTTCTCTAGGCAAGAAACTAACATGTGTATAAGTCTCTGTTTTTTTCCATGGTTGTCTTATATGAACATATGTATGCATGCATCCGGACTGGACCATATGCATGTGAAGAGCATTATACACTTGTAGTCATTTAAGCACCCGAGTATATAGTCTGGATTGTGCTGTAATTAGAAATTTGGAGGAAATCAGCTTGCAACATCTGGACAACCAATGGTCCATGTTGTTTCTGGTTTGCAGCTGTTTTAGCCAAAAGATGCTTTCCAAGATTTGGCATCGTGTTTGGAATTTCCTAAAACTCAGATGGAACTGCCAACATGGGCAGACAGTCTGGTCTGAAATTCTGGGATGGGGGGGCGGTTTAGATAACATGTGCAAGTAAAAAACATAATAATAAAAAATTTATTTAAAATACTACTACTAATAATGATGGTAATCATTACTATTATTATACTTATTATTGATTTGACCATTTATGATTAAATTGAAATTAATTAATGGACACATCTTTATACAATTAAATTTCTATACAACAATCAATATTTAGTATAAATTCTTCAGAACCTGCTGGATCCGGCACAGTACTCTGGAGTCTCTGCTTGACCGCTTCCTGAAGATCATGTACAGAAATGTGCCACAGCAGTTCGCAGTTCCCTTGAGGACTCCCTAGCTTTAGATATTGTTTTGGCGAGTTCGGCACCCCGGCTTCAGAAAGTAAAAGTCCTGTTTATGTTGTCTTAACACTTTTGCCCACTACTGTATATTAATAATATAAACAATATTAATAGAAATTCTTCCTAGAAGTTCAAACAGGCAGAACATCAAGTTTAAAGGAGAAAAAAACACGAATAAGACATGCTCGGTGCACTACGAGTGCCTCGTTTAGCATGGACATGTGTTTGTACACAACCTTGAATCCCACCGGCGCGAAGAATCTCTCACTCTGTCACAGGCAGTAGCGTCCTAATCCTCCACCTCGACGTGGAATTCATCAATCCTTCTGTTCAAACATCGCCCCTAAACATGGCTTCTTTCTCCCGTAGCCTTTCTCAGACCCTTCTGATGTGTGTGTGTGTGTGTGTGTGTGTGTGTGTGTGTGTAGTATGCTTCTATGAAGTATGATTGAATGTGAGTGTATAGGGGATAAACAAATTAATATCACTCACTTAATGAACTGGCTGATGTCTTCGCAGAGCGCCTCGCAGCCGGGCCACTTACACTCTCCATGGCCGTAGAGTGGGTGTGAAGCTGTGTGTTCCTCGTGGGACGAGCTGAAAGATGCAGTAAATAAAAAGAGCAGAGGAAATAAAGAGGTGTGGTTAGTCATCCATCATTACAACTGAAATAAGGAAAACAAATATATAACTTCATTTGTACTCAGTTATTATACACTAATACACCCATTTATCTATCTATCTATCTATCTATCTATCTATCTATCTATCTATCGAGGCACAAAGTATCAAGAAATGACTTTTTAAGCAAGGTTAAAAATAATATAAATAAAGACTGAAAACTAAATCCAAACTGAAGAATCTAAATAACTAAAGAATAATTTTCACATGATTCAAATCAAATTACAAACTTGAAACCCCGACCTAGAGGGTCTCCCCCGCTTTTTTCTTCTTTTTTTACTAAATATTTTCAAAATTTAATGCAGATACACAATACACAATGATAAAAGAATAAGGTTTTTGACAAGAGTTCAGATATGCCTGTAATGCAAGTCTCCGTAAAAAATTACAGCAAGACAAATTTTGCTGATGCATAAGCAGATTAAAAAAAAAAATCTTTAAACACAAAAAAAGATCATTGTTTCCATGAACCAGAAGACAAACGATTGCTTTTGCCTTCAACCACCAAATGAACCACCAAAATACACCCCCACACAAGACGCTATAGCGAGTCGAATATCTTTTATCGATACAGCAACCGCATGCACTGCGTGAGTGTCACGGCAGTAAAACGTAACGTTGAAAGACTTCGACAAACGTTTCTTTCAGCAAAGGTTTCACAACCTTACTTGAATTTCATTAATGTAATATTTTTTGACATTTGCCCAGGATGTGTCATAAATTTTGATACAATTTTCCTTTGGGATTAATAAAGTGCTCTATCTATCTATATATAAGAATATTATACATATGCACACTACAAAAACAAGCATTTATAGCATTTTTAACCAAATCAGTTGTGTTATTCAATGCTTTTGTACTTCAAAGTTTTGTGTGTTTTAAACTTCACTAAAATGAAAGTAAGTTGACTCTTTGCTGTCGGTGTACGAGGATCCCTTTTCACATTTTGGAAATCACGTAGAGTATACCCGGCTTAAGATGGCTTTTGAAGCACTAACAGAACTCCCTGGTGAAAAAAACGGAGGGGGGGTGGGGAGGGGTTTTGGGACGCCCTCGGAGTGCTTGTTTAGTTTGAGACGCTGCCATTGTGTTTGTTGTGGGTGGATCAGGTCTTCTGGTCTGGCTTCTGTAAAGACCCACAGCGGATTAGTGCTCTGTCTCTCTCCCTCTTTCTCTCCTCTCATCTTTCCAGCCACGTCCATCCATCTTTCATTTCAGGCCTGGCTAGCGGCCACGGGGCTAGCATGTAACGCAGAAGGCCTGGACCGCAGGATCCTCCGTCATGCGCCTGATTTCTGCTAAGCATGAAGAGGAGGGGAAGCTTGCGGTGCTTTCGGGTCTGGGCAACTCGTCCCGAATCCACATCAGAATGCCGTTTAACGCAAAGCAGCTTGCTTGCAGATGAGGTTCTCCTGATGTGGAGAGCATACACACGCCGCGTACACGCACACACACATCCACACACATGCTTCTTCTCTTCTGTCAGATGTGCTGGCAGTGGAGAGGCCACTCAATTCAGAAGCTGCTCTGACTCCAGACATTACAAACTACTGGCAACCACACGGTCCACATGCGCCATGCATTAGCCCTGCCGCACTGTTTTTCTTCTGCTCAGTGTGTGTGTGTGTGTGTGTGTGTGTGTGTGTGTGTGTATTTATATACATATATGTGTATATATGGGTTAAAACACCCATGAAAAAGGTACACACACACCAACATCATGGCAGGTGTGTGTGTGTGTGTGTGTGTGTACTCACTGAGTACTCTGTAGAGGAGTGCCTTTGGAGTAATGGTTGAGATGCTCGTCACTGGACTCCCCCTTGGTGAAGGACGAGATCCACTCGAAAAGTCTTGCTCTTAAATATGGAAGGAATTGTTCAGAATTTTACATTCCTTAACCACCTGTCTTCTTCGGTTATTCCTTACAAACACACCGTAATCCCGTCAGAGTTAAACGAATGCACATTTACACCCAGCACACACACGGTACACGCACACGGTGCACACATATACGACTAAACTAGCAAGAAGGTGTAAAGGACACTACAGTCCCGCCACGTGTAGAAGAACTTGCACCCGGGGCGCTTTACACCCGCACATCAAATAAGACCCTGACAGCGCTGCATATGAAATATTAGGGCGAGCAAACAAAACATGCACTTATAAGATACAGACCTTTCGACAGTGTGCCACGTACTCACAACCCGCGCTTCGACTGTGCTATTCGTATCACACTCCAGATGTGCTTTTATTACCCCCTCATCATTTTTTTGTTCAAACTTCCATTTGGTTAATATTTCAGTGTTGCGAGCTCCTCAACACGCAGCCTTACAGTCAGGGTCGAGTGCAAAAGCAGATTTTCGATATTTAAAACACAATAGCTACCAGTAGTTTTGATACAATGCGTTTTGTACATTCATTCATGTTCAGGAAGCACCTTAACTTGGTCAGGGTCGCAAGACGGAGTGTGAAGAAAGAAGAAATGAGAACTCGGTGGGACACCCGTCCTCCTTTTGATCTAAAATTAGTGTTTTGTAAAATGCATTTAATAGTTGAAGAGCTTTATTCAGTATTAATACCAAAGAGACAGAAATAGAGAGAGAGAGGAATTCAGCAAGCTTTATTCAGAAATTAGTTAACGGACTACATCATATCCAGTACCAGGACTGCGATTGGACTTCACACGATCGATAAGGTTCTCAAATTGTGTCCTGTTTGTAGCTATAAAGATTAATACTAACTAACTGAGCTGCGAATCATTAACAGTCTATCAATCTGATGAGATTTTTTTTTGCCACTGAGATTTTCATGTTGATTCGTTTCAATAGATTATGTCTCAGCTATATTTCTTACAGGTTTTAAAGCATTGAAAACTACAGAACGTTTCAAATAAACATTAAAACAAACCAAAAAAAAAAAACAATAAAGGAAATCCAAATGGGACAATCCACAATTCTCCCTGGCGTCCCTACTTGGAATTACGGCTGTCCCAACAAAGTTGTCACAACTAGTAATAGTAAAAACTACAGAAAATTTCAAATAAACATTTAAACTCCATGTTGATTGTTTAAAATTTCAGTTCTCGTACTAAGTGATATCTTCCACTCCACACTCCGGTCCAGTAGGTGGCAGCATTGCACCAACGACTCATAAACCCGAAAGAAGAAGACACGCTTTGCGAATCTTGAAAAATCTAAATATGCAGAAGATGGGATCGGTTTGCATTTTTTAAATTTTTTTACACAGTTTCACCTAATTCATCAGATTTAGACTGTTAACATTTGTGGGTTTAACTAAACAATCTAAAAAAGTGTGAAAAATTGGACATACAAATAATTCGATTAAACTGCAAGATCCAAATTTTCTTGTAATGTCAATTTAATAAAATGAGCTAATTATACTGTTAATATTAGTTATGGTGTGTTAATGCTATGTTAGTGTTCATGTTAACCAATGCACTGATGATGCCAGTTAAAAGAACCTCAATATCAAGTGGTAATGTAAAATAATAAAAAAATAATAATAATAAATATACATTTCCTCATTCATTTCATACATAACTTTTTTTTTTTTACCATCATAGTATGGTTTGTTTGGTTTGATCCAAGTTTCCCAAAAGTAGCTAGATAAAAATATCAAACCTCTTTATTTGCCTACGTCTCCAAATCAGAGCTGGGAGTCTCACCTGTCTCTCTTTGGAGTGTGCATGGAGTTCTGTCCATTTGGCAAAGGATGATGGGGGATCTGAGGTGAGACTTTGGAGGCCACGTATGAGGTAGTGTTGGAGCTGTTGGTGCTCAGGTCGAGGCCCTCGTGCTTGATGGGCTCGTCTGCGTTCTGCACGCTCGCCACGTCCTTCCACAGCTGCTGCAGGTCCGTGGGACACATGGCTGTACGGACGGAAAGAAAGAGAGAGGGAAAGTTTTGTCACACACACAAAAAAACAACAATCTAATAGTGACATCAGCATGCAAAAATACAGGCTTTTGAAGAAAGAATGAATATAAATATTATAAAAGTATGTACTTTTAATATTCGCACCAGAACTTTGAAACATTTTTGCATTCAACCATTCAAGAATTTTTTTTTCTCTGTACTCGGTAACCTGATAACATTTCCTGATGGCCCCTTTATATTTCAAACCGAGAGGAAATAATTTAATTTGACAAATCTATTTAATAGGAGTTAAACACAATACGATTGCTTTCAGCACAAGCTTTTGTACCAAAGAGATGTAAGAGCCACAGGTGTGTGAGATACCAAGTATCGCTCATGTCATGATTGATCAAGACACCTCGTCTTTTCATCGCCTCCTCCCCGTGTCTGCCTTGAACGCGTGCCAGTTGGCACGGAGCGTCTCTCTGCGGGTTCATCACAAAGGCCTGGCAGCATGTTGACACTGGTTTGGCTAACTTGTTAAACGGTGGGGATTTGTTAACATCTTGGGAGGGCGACAACAACAGAAAATAAAGGAAAGCGAAATGGAGGTCCACTGAACCATATTTTTGTAAGTTTCCCACCACTTCCGCCAATTCTCCCTGACGTCCCCATTTGGAATTACGGCTGTCCCAACCAAGTCGTCACTGTCAGTGTTAATCTCGTCAGTGTACTCTCTTGGCACTTTCCTCACTTTTGCAGCCTCCTTCTGAAAACCTGATAAATTTCGGACTTGTGTTTTTTTTTTCTCCTCTTACATTTTTTTTCTGCTTTTCTCCCGCTAACAGAGGAGATGGTTGGTGAAGCAGATTGGGGGGAGTGAAGAAAGACAGGAGAAGAAGAGGAAGGGGGAGTTAATTCCATTGCGCGCGCGCACACACCATAGCATGTCTGGCTCAAGCTGTTCCTGAAAACCCACAGCCTGCTACGCTATCACATATGGCAGGGACTTAATAGCAATCCAAATATTATGTCTGGTGCGTCGGCATTCCTGTCTCGGCCCGCGCCAAAACAAAGCCAATGATGGACGGCCGCACTTGCAGCTCCGGGCCTGTTGTTCACTCTGTCTTTCGGGGAGGGGGACAACCTGCGGGGGCACGGACGAGCCGCTGAGCGCTACAAATTGTGGACGGAACATGCAGTGAGCGAGAAGGGGAGAGACGGGGCCAAAAGAAAACTGGCAGCGGTACCAAATGAAAGAACAACCAGGGTGTTGGAGCAGATCCGGGTGGAGACGGAATGGTCTACCTACAGTGAAGTGTTTTTGTTTCTCGCTTTCTCCCGAACACACATGCATGAAGGGCCAGGTGGGGCATTTCCTCTGTGGCTAGACTTCAGCACTTTCCCCAAATGTCCACAGCCACCCCTCCTCAAACAAAAATGCGCGCGCATGCACACGCACACACACTTCCACTCTGAGACCACCGAGCTAAGCACCCAAGAGAAGCCCATGCAATTCCAGAAATTTCCCTGAAAGAGTAGCATATGGTACTGTTTGGCGTTTTTTTTTATGACAATAAGAAGACTTAAATATGTCTTACTTACACATTTAAAAAAACAACAAAAGTCTGCTGCTTCTGATTAATATGCGCGGTTGGACGCCAGCCGTGGTGTCGAGGCCTGGGATGACAGACTGTACTTTCGTCCACTTATAAAAGGTATTACTGTAAATCTTTCTCTCTTGGCTGACCTACAGAGATCTGGTCAGCTTTTAAGCCCCGCCCCCAACTCAGAACAATGCAAATGGCCTGGATGAGAGGTGTGAGGTGTAAACTTTCCACGGAAGTGCTTCGTTGGAAATTTATTGGCTTGGTTGGATATGGATTTATTGGCCGGATATGGTAGAACCAAATATTGTTAAGTCATCTCTTGTTGAAATTTGAAAATGCTCAGAGCTTTTGGTAATGTAAAAAATAAAATGAATACATGCAATGCCAGGTGTCGCTGCCACCCGTGGACTGGAGGACAAAATCCTTTTTAATGGGGCCAAGCAAGACTGGCATGAAGAATGCTCACGGTTGGCTGCATGCTTTTAATGGAAGGCCTCTTATCAGGGAGGGATAGCGGGGGGAATTCCGCGCGTTGTGGAAGGAGCATCGGCTTTATTGTTCCTTCGATGATGTCAGCAAGAGAGGTGAGCATGACTAGAGGAGTGCCAAGGCCAAAAGTTTGCTGCTGGTCATAAGATCTGTTGAGCTTGACCTCACTGTCCTTCCACCAGATGGATTTCCTAAGAACAGGCGTCTCCGCATGTGTGTGTGTGTGTGTGTGTGTGTGTGTGTGTGTGTGTTGTTCCCCCACATTGTGTGTGCGCTACGGAAGCCACTCAGGATAGCACACGACAATCTTACATTATATAAATAATCAGCGATGTCAAGGGCAATAAGAGGGAATGAAAGTTGAGCGCTCATTTCGGGGGCCCTCTTTTACTGTAAAAACTCAAGAAGCCTCCTTGTTGGTTCTCATTATGTGTGTGTGTTGTTACACTCGATGCTATCTCGATGAAGCTAAGTGGAAATAAAGGACGCGGGCTAACCGAAAGCCTCATTTCCTCTGGTTGCTCCCTGACACACGCGCAATTCTCCACAGAGACCAGCAAATTTTGTGGCATATTTACCTATTATCCAAATGACTGCCTTCCCAGACCAACAATCACGCATGTCTTTTATCTTTTTACAAGCTGATTAAGTTAACAAGCTTCATATGTGGCTCGGCAGCATGTCCGCGGCTGCGGTTTGCTCTGGGGGTCGGTTGGCGGGGTTGGGGATCAGGGTAGGGGGATTGTCATCCGTCTCAGGCTAATAGATTGAGACGACTAGAATGAGAGGCCCTGTTTTATGGCTAGCATTATTAGCGTTCAGCACCGCGCACGTTCATGTTTATGGCAGGAGGTCAGCTGGTGCCACTGTACATGTGTTTATAGCAAAAGGTCAGGTTCTACTGAGCTCGTCTGGCCCGGGTCTGCAGTGACCATCTGGTCTGGTGGAAAGCTAAGAATACACAGAATACACATGCTGTGTTTATTTAGCCTGCTGTATTTTATTTCTGGGCTGGTGTGTGTGGTGAGTCTTCACTTTAATAATCATTTCTAAAGGGGTGTGTGGCATCCCAGAGACTGGGACGTGAGCCGGTGGAAGGGAGAGAGACCACCTGGACCAGAGAATTATGGCAGTAGTATTTCAACTTGAGGCTTTCTCCTGTTATCTCTACGAAGGAAAGTTAGCCAAGCCCTTATTTTAGGGTAAAGTGTATTATACCAACTTACGTGCATGTCAGTATTCGGTAAATAAATGAAATTCTGTGTAAACACTGGTTCCTTTTTAATACGTTCAAATCAAACAAGGACTTTGTATTGTGCAGAATAATAGAACACGCTGGCCCCCTAGGAACTCCTTTAATAGCCCAAACAGCTTGAAGCGCAGTCCGGACTGAACTCCACAGCTCTCAAGGCCACGGCTGAAAGGTTTCCTAAGTTCATATACAGTATATATATAGAGTCATTGGAGATAATAGTGGATGAGACTATAGAGTGACTATAGCATGTGGTCTGGCAACACACAGACATAAACATGCGAGCACTACATCTCCATGTTATGTTAAGCGCAGTTCCAAATTACGAGGCATCAGATGTCTATTTTTTTATGATAAAGCATGATTCCTCTCTTGCCGCAAAAACAGGAAAAAAAAAACATCAAAGGAAAGAGCTATTAGAGGAGTTCCTGGGAGGCCAGAATTTCAGACATCTGATCGTGGAACTATTCAAGCTGTCTAATGTCAAAAACGTAACCAAAGCTAAGAGACTGAGGTGAAATCTAACTAATTACCAAAAAAGATCACTTTTTTGCAGTTAAACGACATCAAAGAAATGTTAAAAAAAAGTCAGTGGTGCGAGTGTGTACGGTACCTTGCTGCAGGCCCTGGATGGGGACTTGGCCAGGTTGTATTCCGACAAGACCTTGCCTCTGAAGGTTGAGAATGTGCTGCTGCTGCAGCTGCTGCATCTGGATCAGCTGCTGCTGGAAAGCCAGCTGTTTGCTCCCCAACTGCTGCTGCTGTAGAGAGAAAGTAGAAGCATGTTAAACAATCACAGAGACGCGACAGAAAGAAAAAGAAGAAGAAGAGCTGAGAAAGAGTGGCAGGATAAGATGGGACAGACACACGACAGAGACTCATTTGCTTTTAAAGCCTTCGAATCTTGTGTTTAGATAAGATAAATCCTGCAATAGAAAGATTTTCCCCTCTGGTCATCGCTGCGCTGGCTGAAGGCATTGAAATTCGAGCATATGGCTAAAGGAGCAGACCTGCGTGTTTCCTCGACCTGGTGGCGGAAGCCGAAAGTTCGTCTAGAGTCGTTGGAGATAATAGTGGATGTGACTGTAGAGTGACTATAGCATGTGGTCTGGCAACAAACACACAGACGAAGCCACAGACACCGCAGCATGTGTAGCAATCTGTAAGCATGTGAGCACTACGCAAATTAACACGGCAATAAACGATGACAAGCGACATCTGTGCGCGATGTTAAGCGCGGCACCGAATTATGTGACATCAGATGTCTAATGTGTTACGATAAGGCATGATTCCACTCTTGCCACACTTAAAAACATCACCCTGTGTAACCCCGAAAGTCGACTCCGTTTAAGAAATACCAGATCCGATCAAATTATAAGCGTGCCTTAAGCTATAATGTAACACTCACGATAAAAGAAAAGAAGAAGAGTGGGGGAAAAAAAGGAAGTCTAGAGCATTATCCCATTCGTTATCAGAGCTATGACATAAGGGCTGGGACGGCAGGAAGACAGCGCGGCTTCTTGGCTTCATCAAAAGCGAGCAGTCTGTTTATTTGAAGCATCTCTGATCTCTACAGCCAGAGCTAGAGCTCACATTCACACACACAGAGTCAGGCTATCTCTGGCATAGAGAAGGACATATCTGATTTTATATCTTTGTGGGGACCAAATGTCCCCATAACGATATCAATATCAGACAGGTTTGACTATGTAAATGTTTATTTATTTATTTTTAAAGTAATTTCCCTCACGTCAGTGGAAGGTGCTCAGAAGGCCAGTCAGACAAATCTGTGTGTCCGTGTGTGAGGGAGAAAGTTTGTGTGTGTCCAGGGTTAAGGGTGAGCGCCACAGACTACATGGCATGTGCTGATAATGTCAGGCAGCGTCGCCATGATAAATGTCCCCCTTCCTGAACAGCTTTCCCAACAAGACGCTTTTTGAAGTCTCCCCAATGCGAGATGGACCTTATCACACGCCAGATAACAAAGAACACGGAGTAGAGTAGAGAGGGATTTAAAAAAAAAAAAAAACATTGCTAAATAAATAAATAAATAAATAACAGCTGGTTCTCCGTTCCCAACGTAGGGAGTCATAAAAGAAAAAAATTAATAAAAAAACAGACAAGTTGGGTCAAGTTTATCAGCCAGCGCTAAAATCAGCCAAAACACTACAGCGCTCATGATCTGAGCCTTCGAAACAGATCTATGGCTAATAGATTACAGATCGTGCATGGATCCTGTGCTATTCGCTACAGATCACAGTCAGGGTTTGTGCTATTAGCCTTAGATCCTGTTCGGACCAGAGCGCTATTAGGCACGGATCACATTCAGTGTGAGCACTATTAGTTTTAAATCACGTTTGCTATTGAGCACACAATGCGTTTGGGTTGTGTGTCATTAGCTACAGATCGTGTCTGGATTGTGGGGCTATTCGGTCTGTTTCTGCCAGGTGGTCTACATTTTAAAAGCATATGGGATATATTTATATGTGCACAGAGTTGGATGTAAAAGTTTGCACGCCCTTATTTCAGAACACAATAAAGCTAATATGAGCTACAGGACTAACATTTCTAATAAATATGTATTTCACATTCATACACTTTCTGCTCGAATATATTTTTCCATCTGTTTTATCACCTGCTGCTTTTTTTCTCGCCTGTTATTTTTCTTTCAGCATTTTTTTTGTGGTTTTTGTGGCTTCAGTTTTTCATTATTCACGTTCAGTACGTTTACATGATGTTGTTAGTCTGACTAATTGTGAATAAAACTGGACTTTTAAAAAGCATGTAACCTTTTAGTCCAACTGATATCGTACTAAATCTTACTTCTTAAAGTCGGACTAACACACCCAGACAATGAGGTTGGGAGTCGAGAGTGAATATGGTTATACTTAACTGTAAACTTTAACGTACTGACTGTTGGTTATACAGTCTGCCGATACACGTAATAGTTCAATATTCCCTGTTTTGGGCATCTGTGATGGTCACTGCTCAGATTGTTGAGCAGCGATAGAAATGAACAAAATCGCTAACTTGGACACACTTTCTATAAAGTTTCCTTCTATGTAATTGATTTATCATGATCATCAAAACAAAGAACAGTGCATTTAACGTTTGGAGGGTTTTTTAATAAGAATATGAGAAATTTCGCCAACTGAACACAATTCACTCAATTAATCAGCGATTATTTCAGCATAATTTTAGCGGCTCCTGTTTAAAATAGCCAGTATTAACAATTATCTCAAGTAAATAAAACAGAGTAAAGATTGATGTAAATGACACTGATGACTAAACTGTTTATCCTTTTCTATAATTTTCTTCTATAAGTAACAGTACTGGCTTGTGGACAAACTGGTCACCATTTGAATTGAGATTTTTCTCACACCTGTTTCACATCCACTGTAAAGAGCAAAGTGAAGACAAGAGTAGACAAACACGTGCATCTAAACAGCTACAGAGAGAAATAAAAAAAAAAATAAAAATTACTTCCTATTATATTCCTTGATTCTTTTTTTATTTCACCCCTTACTCTGTCCATCCACCTCCCCCTTCATTTCTCTCTGTCCATATCCGATGCTCTCTCTCTCTCTCTCTCTTCTCCTCCCTTCGTTCTTTTTCCTCTCCCTGGCTTGGTCTCCTGGGACACGGTTCAAGTTCTTTAACACATTGTGTCTGCGCACTGTTTACATTAGATGCACTCGAGTGGCCAAAGCTAGCGGAGGAGTGCGCCTGTCAGCTTGATTTATGAGCACATCAAGCAGAGTTTGGGCACGCCAGCTACGACTGACAGGCCCACTTCATTAGGCTGACTCCGGGCTGACTTTGTGGCCTAAGCGTCAAATACGCACACTCACACACACACACACACACACACATACAAATACGTACACTCAGAGAGACAGTGAGAAATATAGGCCAGAAAAAGTTTCAAATACCAGAATTGACAAACGTGAGTGGTAACTGTCTCACACTCTTATGATCTCTCACCTCATGCACATGCTGCTACCCTGACAAGCAATTACAGCTTGCTACACTGAGACAGAGAGCAGACTTCAGGCCTCTATACACGTTTTAATGCATTTTTAAGTCTACAGTTTTAAGTGGCCCTGTCAGAACTTTGACAGTCTTATTTTTTTTTTCCTTTGATGCATCTGTGAAAAGCTGAAAGAAAGGCTTACAAGACTTATATGATTATAATCTACTATTTATACTCATGCATTGTGCATTGAAGATGAATATCTACAGTATTGTGTGCTCTAGATAGACCGTCCTGTCAGGTACTGAACAGTGGTATGTTCACTACTTGTCCAAAAAAAGAATATTTCGTTTGACTGCCTTTAACTTTGATTGCAGCACACAATGTGATGGTCGACTCCTGTGCGGAAATGATTCATCATGCTCCCTTTCACAATTTAAACATGATGAATCTGGGCATTATCCTCCTCGAATATCAGGGAAAATCTATTGATGTGATAACCCTGTCATTCAGCAAATTCAGGTCATGAGCTGACTACATTTTATTGCCACAAAAGGTTGCTGATTCTACACAGTACCAACAGATCATAACACTGCCTCCAGAAACTTGTACACTGTGCATGATGGGTGTATCGCTTCATGCCCTCCCCTTCCTACCCTGGCACGCTCATCCCTCTGGAATAGGGTCAATCTGGACTCCTCAAACCACATGACCTTTTTCTATTGCTCCACAATCCGATCTTTATGCTCACTATTAAAAATGTAAATATTTTGCCTGATTAGCTATTAGTGTGGAAATGCTCTTACTTTTAATATTAAACAGCTGTTATCTCTGTTGTCAATTTTCTCACGATGCAAATGGTCGAGTGATCTCTGATCATGGTCATTCATGATTTTTTTCCTGACCACATTTCTTCCATGCAGTTGGCAGTTCAGCGATGTCCTTCCATGATTTAATAATAGACTGGACACTTTTAAATCCAATTCGAAATTCTTTGCTGAATGCATGACAATAATATTTGGCAGTTAGGATATTTATAAGACTGTAGGTGTACAGAGTCAGTAGTGCAGACATCCCACCTCTCCTGAGACTCACGCATATTGATAGCAGCTCCCTGATGCCTGCAAATCATGAACAACATCCAGGATTTTATTTTTATATTTTATAAATTGAGACAATGTGTGCATGCATGAGAGAGGCAGCATGCCCATGTGCTCATAATGATTCAGCTCTTTTTATGCTAAATAAACGTACCGCTTTTCTTAGTGGCTGGGGCTTTACATTCACCCCTCTCCTCTTCCAAGGTTTAATGGTTGTAAAAGACCTGTTGAACTGAGTTTAACAGCCCCATTCATTCATTAGCATTTGATATCTAACATGGCTAATCTGCTACCCTGTATTCAGGCCTTATGTGTGGAGGTCAAACTTCCTGTATACGGGTTACAGTTATAATAGAATATATATAAACGACCCCATGGATTGAACGATGCTAATGATACAATAAGATATGCTATGATGTAATGTAATATATTGTAATACAACACGATTAGCTTAACATGAGCATACCTCTTATGCTTTTATTTAGTTTTACGGAGGTTAAGTCACAGGGACGGCTATTCAGGTACGTCACAGTTCAAGTACAAGGTGCTTTACGTCTTCAAATTCAAATTCAAATTTTATTCGTCACATACACAGTCATACACAGTATGATATGAAGTGAAATGCTTATACGGCTGCTGTTGACCTCAATATTACAAAAAAAAATAAGAGGAAAATTTTTTTTACATAACATACAGCAATAATAATAGGAAAAAAATGAAAAAATATGAGAATAGGATAGAAATATAAAGAAGTTAAAGAATAAATAATAATAATAATAGAAAAATATATATAGTAAAATTAAATATAATAGAAATGTACATATAATAGAAATGTAATGTAGAATATTCTTGCCGTGTCCAGCAAAAAAAAAGCAGATTTTTAAATATTTTTTTTTTAAATAAATGGTGACATTTCATACCTTCACAGTTCACAACTAAATCATAGTACATGTTCAGAATCCACACAAGCTGCCTTGCCGTTTGTCTGAGATGTTTGTCAGCTATTTCAAGCTAATTTGAGCTAAACAGACCAGAATTCTGAGAGGATTCTCAGTAAGTTCTGAATCCTCACTACTAAGGGACTCTGGCTAGCTAACACAAGCTAATCTGACAGGATTCCTAAAAGGATTTTTTAATTATTATTTTTTTTTTAATGTTCAGGATCTTTTTTGCTGTTGGATTCTTGCTAGCGGAAGGCTAACCTGACATGATTTCTAAAGAAGTTTGGAATGCTGACAAGATTACTGACAAGAAGTTACAGTGTGAACAGCTAATCTTCAGTGCTAACGCTAGCTAAATTGTTAAAAGTGGGGCTAATTATCTAGTTTGAGTTCTGAGAAAAGTTCACCATCTTTTGAGTAAATCTTTTAACATTTTTCTTTTTAAATACAGTTCTCTTAATTTTACATAAACTTACAAGCATGTTTATAAACCCTATTCCAAAGTCCAACTGTGATTAGCTACTCTGGCTAAATATACCCCAGGGCTTTCCATGGCACTCTAAAGACCAGCTTTAGGTTTTGAATTTGCCTGGAAAGGAACGCGACGCAGGAGAGCAGCTTTCTTTTTCGCGCTTTCTCGCTTGAGCACCTCTTGTTTAGTCAAGCATGGGCACTCTTCTCCCTCGGGCACCCTCTGCACGCACACATAGACACACGCGCGCTGAAAACGAACCCGAACCCAGTCTGTACATTCGTCCACCCTACACACCCCATGTTCTCCTTTCTGCAGTGTTATAACCTACATCAGTTCATGCTGTGCTGTGGATCTGACAACTATAAGTTGACATCGAGCTTGTCACTGCTACGTGTTTCTATCAGTCAGTGTGTGTTTGTGCTTAGATACCTTGTTGAGCATTTGCCACGCATATGCTCCATCAGTCATGAACTCTGGGCTGCATCTAACAGGCCTTAATCCCGTTTTACCATTCCCTCAAGCACTTCTTAAATGTTTCTCTTTTTTCCTTCCCCTCTTAGCTTCTACCACACTTCTTTAATGCATTATTTATATACACCGCGTATTAGCACAGAATGACATGTGTATGTTGTGGCTCTGAAAGAAAAAGAGATCAGAACACACAAATGGAAAAATTCAATTATTTTCAGCTTCTATAATACTTTTTCTTTTCTATCACCTTAATTCAATTTTCAATTCAATTTTATTTGTATAGCGCTTTTAACAATTGTCACTGTCGCAAAGCAGCTTTACACAATCAAAGGAATTGAAATGTAACCTTAACCTCTTCAACTTCTCTCAGAACAAATACTCTGAACCATGTCGTCTTTAAACAACCTCTAAAAGTCAGACTGGCTAACCAGTTTTGCATCCGATTTGTGTCTCTGGTAGGTAACACACTAATCTTGTTGAACCTGGTCTTATTCACAGCTACTGGTTCTTTTAATTATTTAACGAAGTGCTTTTTAAAAATTTTGTGGTCATTTTTATAGATTACAGTAGCAGGTAATTAATGATCACAAATAGTTTGATAAATGTTTTTGTTTTCTTCATAAATGTTGCTTAATCGGTTAAAATGTTTACATGTAAAATAAACATAATTGAAGTTTTAAAATAACTATTTCATTTATAAAATAAAATAAAACCAAATTCTATTAATTAACATTCACAATTTTGATCATGTTTAGCATTTTACCTACAATAAAAATAATTGGAAAAAACTTATCTTAATGTAACAAACTTTGTGTTTTTATTCTTTTTAATTATTTTTGTTTCCAATCCCACTTATTCCACAGTAAGCAAGAAAGAAAAAAGCAGAATGCACGTAAAGGTTAAATAAATAAAACACAAAGATCATTTTAGTCGCAGTCACATGATCACTATCTCATATTTATACTCCCCACCTGTGCAAACATACACACACACACCCAGACCTGCAGGAGGATCTCCAAACATGGGAAGTGGTTTGTGTGTGTATTTTTGGATTCATAATTGCATGGTTATAAAAGTCAAAGAGAAGGTGTGGGTCACCAAGACTGTTACCGAACAGAACTAAGCTGCATGTTTTTTTCTTCATGTGTTTGCGTGTTTAATTGAGAGAAAAGGTGAGGTAATACAGACAGACAGTCGGGTGTTCAGATTTCATTTGCCTGTTGGATTAGTCCATCTCTGAATCCTTTGTTGTGTTATGGCTGGATCCTGCGCTCACCTTCATTAACCAAAGCGGGCCTTCTCCTTTCACGCTGCCTCCACGGACAATTAAAGAGCTCTACAGCTTCGCCAGAAAGCCGTAATAGGGATTTTCCACTAGGCTTAGCGAGCGACGACTTGTAAATTAATACTTAACGAGTATTAGCAATAAGACCTTGCTGAGGTTTGGAGAACGGCTTAGCGTTTTTAAGGGGGAAAAATAATAATACAAATCCATACTCCCCTGATGTCTTAACATGTGTTTAGATCACAGATGAAGCTAAGCTGATGAGGAGAGCGTGAAATAAAGTCTCTCTCTAGACCACATGATGATGAATATATGAGCATCCCTGATCATTCAGAATTCTCTGTGGGTCGATGTTTAGTTATCTTAGATATTAAGATCCAAATGCTAAACAAGCACTTCGAGTGAGAGGGGCACTATGTAGTGAACTGAGTAAGGAGTAGTCTGGAGGGCTCACCTCTTTGGCCTGCTTCCCTGCTTGCTGCTGTTGGCTGAGAAGCTGGAGATGCAGCTGTTCCTGCTGTTTCTTATAGTACTCCTGCAACTGCAGTAAGATAAGAGAGAAAAACAGCATGTGAAGAAACTGGATAGTCTTTGGGTAACCAGACCATTATTTTTAAAGCTGTTCCTCAGAGCAGATCACACATGGAAATATAAACAGGTCTCTTTGTATCCATGGTACTGTACATTATCCCTATATATCATTCACGGTGTTTAGAAGGATAAAAACTGCATTAAGTAATGTTTTGGTTAAAAATTACTGTAGTTGCACTATTAAGTCATTAGTGAAAAGAAGGACTGAAAACCCCAAATTTTATTCCAAAATCACCAATCGACCTCTATTTACCATAACCCGACTTGAGTCTGCCAGAAGCTGATCCTACCAAAAGCTGACTCAATTCTACCAAGAGCTACCTAAACCAAAAGCTGACCGTATTCAACCAAACACTGTACTATCCACCTACAACCATTTATCTACGAAAAAAACTGACACAACCCAACCAAAAGCCCACTCAGCTCTACCAAATGCTGACTGTTTCCCACCAAAAGCTTATTCTTCTCCAAGATAAAGCTAACTCTTCTGTCAAAATCTGCTATTACCCAACCATAAAGTTAACTCTACAAAAAGCTGACTTGACTCTACCATAAATGGACGGTGGAAATTAGATACTCTACCACAACCAAAAACCAACACTAAAAACTGACCATTCTTAACCAAAAGCCTTCTCCACTCTACAAATTAATTACTCTAACAAAAGCTGACTTCATTAATAGCCGACTATATTAACAGCCAATTCCCCCAGTAGCCGACTCCCCCAATACCCAACTCTATTAATAGTTAACTATAATAATAGCCAATCTCCCCAGTAGGCGAATGACCCAGCTGACTCCCCCAGTATCCAACTCTATCCATAGCCATAGCCAACTCGCCTACTAGCACCCCCTACTAATCGACTCTACTTACAGCCGCCTCCACCAATAGGTGACTTCCCAATAGCCAACCCCTTCAGATGCCAATTATACTCTATAAACTATTTATCTACCTGAAGCTGACTCTACCAAAGGCTGACTCAACTTTTACCTACTGTAACTTTTCTCCACCAACAGATAACGCTACCAAAAGCCCACACCAAGCTGCCACTACCTAAGCAAAAAGCTAGATTTACAAACAGTTGACATTACCAAAAAGCTGACACGACTTCACCCAAGGCTCTAGTCTTCTAAAGGTTGACTCTTCTTGTCAAAAAGCTGACGTTATCAAAAGTTCATTCTACTTAAGCCTGACTCTAAAGCTGACTCTACCACATTATTTTATTGCTATCATAAACCTACAACATTTATCTAAATTATTCAGCTCATTTTAGACCTCCATTAGTTGGTTTTAAAGCTAATTTGCTACAGCTACTTTTCCACCTGCTTTCTGTTCAGCTTACATACTGCCAGCTGTTGAATTAATTAACAGCTAATTATTACACTCGGTACTCAGTCACAATTTTAATTGTTTATGAAGAAAAATATCTTCTTTTCTTTCAGCTCTGAAAAACTGATAATGTGTAAATTAACACAAACAGGTTAGTGGTGCAAAGTATAACTGGCTGTATGAAAATCTTCTCCTTGCAGTAACCTTTTCCCACCAGAGAGGTCGCCGAATCTACAAAAGTTTCAGAAGGGAACAGAATTTCGAAGGGAAACAACAAACTCTTAATACTACAAAAGTGCCACATGAAACAGAGCATAACAAGGACACAGAGCAGAAAAGAGATAAGAAATCACAGCTTGGTAAATCTTAAAGTTTATCAAGGCTAACTGGAAGAACAAAACCTTTAAATAAAGTGTGGTTTATTTAAAAAAAGACATCTCTACACAATACAAGGATGAAAGAGCGTAAAACTGTGAATAATAACGGTGGTCTTCTTGAGCGAGAACAAATTCATACTACAGCACTCTTTATGTTATTCGGTGAAAGAAAAAAAGCACAATTAAAATCTACGTCAACTGCAAGAACCTTGGAGTGAAGATTGTCTGACATACAGAGGAATATGTAAAGCCGCAGTTTTGTTTTGCAAAGTGGTCACACAGGAAATAATAATCACAAAAAGCATGACTTGAGTGTTAAAGACTAGCTTGACTCTTGTAAAAATTTCGCATCCTAAAATAAAAAAGTAAAATACCCCCCCGCCCCCCCGGTTCAGTTTTTCAGTAAAAGTTCAAGCTCCTGGCGTTTAGAAGGAGCCTGTAAATTTTCCTGCGACGTGGCACACTTGACAACACAGAGACAGGCCTTGTTATTTACGACCCACTCGGCTGTAGCACCTGTCTCATGAAACCATTATGGACGAGCCGCTTTTTAAGATGATCTGTGATGACTTGCTGTTTACGGTGTTTTAAATGAGAGGAATCGACTGCCAGGGGCTGAACTCGGATCAGCGGGTATGTGAGGCTGAGAGACGGCAGGCTTTATTGGTGACCAAAGATGGAGTCGTATGTGATTTAAGTGTAAGTCAGTATAAATAACAACTGTCAGCGACCTCACACTAGTGTGTATATGTCAGCATTAACATTATGACCACTGACGGATCAAATGAACACTGATCGAGCATCCATGGGAAGCACTGGTCGAATCCAACGAAGGCCCCACCCCGCAACCAACAGCACCCAAAGGTACCACTGTCAGTCCTCTGCTCCCAGACACCACATCACGCTACCAGAGGCCCATCTGAGCCACATTGTGGCACGAGGTAAAACCCAAAACCTACACATGTATTTTAGAGCATAAATGAAGCGAACGGTTTCTCAGAAACTAGGCAGCCCTGGGCACTGGAGAAGGTTGGTTAATAAAGAACCCGAAACTGTGTTTACACGCCGGTTACTGATTTAAAGCTCAACTGAACGTGACTCAGTCTTTATACACAGGTAAACATTGCTGTCTGTGTGTGTGTGTGTGTGTGTGTGTGTATACACACATCCATGTGTGTGTTTGGGGCATTATTGCGAAGATTGTGTTTCATTCTTTCGAACAATGGAAAGGAGATAGAGAGATTGTAAAAGACGTGTAGGAATGTGAAGGAAAACAGACACGTTTATCTATACGGTTATTCATTAATAATCCTACGGCATGTTTATTGTTTGATGCTATTTGTACTATTTTATTTTATTGTACATTCATTGTAGACTTTAATCAATATCAAAAGAAAAAAAAGCGGCTAATACGCCAATACATCTGAAGTTTTAAAGTTGAATGCACCGGATGAACATGGTTTAGTTTGTTGTGCTGTTGGATGAAATAACAAAATAAAAAATGTCCTTTGTTCATGTTCATGTAATTTTTCATTTTAAAAGTGGGCCAGAGATTTTTGACGATGTTAATAAGACACAGAGAATTCAGTGTAAATGTAAGACATTTGCCAAGATAAATAGAGATGAGTATCACCAGGGATCATCTGATTATGATATTATCACGATACCTAGGTGCTGATTCAGTCTTTATTTCAATTATGTTAGTATCATGATTTTTTATTAACAATCTGTAATTTTTTTTTTTTTTTAACGAAAATCTCGCAAATAATTTGCTCATATCACACAGGATGCCCGTCAAAGTGTAAATAGTTTAGAGCGCTCCATGTGTAGAATAATACAAGAACAGGTCTTAAATGTAAACATGCAAAAATGTAACAAAAATATATATATATATATATTTTTTTTATTGTAAATATCGATTTTGGAGTGTGGCGATACATGAATTGCCATGCAAAAGAATTGTGATATGTAGTAAATTTTTTCCCCATCTCTAGAAATAAACACACTATGATATTATCATGATAAAAAAAAATGTTCAGGTCTGAACTGTCTTTAAACTCTTGACAAACTCTAGAAGCAATACTGTACTTTCCTCAATTCCCTCCTCTCATTAAGGCTGATGCTACAATTCTACTACTTTTCGTGCAATGTCTCAGTTAAGCTCTGCCTTCAAGCAGTTTTGCAGGCTGTTGCGCCAGCCGGTCTGACTCCCAGCAGCAGCCTTGTTCTACATCTCTGCAACCACAGCAAATGTAGACCTGTTTGTTTTCATTTCAAATTATCATTATTATTATTATTATTACTGCTATTATGGGTTTTTTTTTTTGCCAGGAAGCTCTAATAATCTTTGCACATCCTGTGTAACACAGATATCCCAGACATGGGAAATGCCTGATGGTGGTAGATGCTGACGATGGGCATTTAGGGGACGCCAGAAACAAGAAAAGCTGAAAAGTTCAAATAAACAATAAGCTTCAGCTTTTTGTACATGCTACTGGCTGAACAATGATCCTATCCAGCAATTCATAAGGAATTTAATGAACGAGTCCGTAAAAAGGTATGTGGAAGGGTACTCCATCTTTTTTTTTAAAAACATTCACATCCATGTTTATTAAGAATATCAATACAATTCTGTAGTGTGGGAATTCATGTATCGCCAGTGTGACTACGAAACTGATTACATTTAGTTATATAGTTTCTTTATTTATATATGCTTGGGCCAAAGCTTCAATGCAGTGAGACGGTATTTCTTTCTCCCTTCAAAATTTTGTAGAAAAGGCTGACCCTAATCTTGATTGCGGCCTAGATTCAAATCACACATGAGGAATATGCTATGTGTGTGTGTCTCACATCGTCAATCCTCAGGCCACCTTACGGAGGAAGGAGCTAGCCAGCTGAAGCTCGCGGCTGAACCCTATTTAACGCGCTACAGCCGCGTCAGCTCCAATATGCCGCCGATCTCTCTGGACGGAGCTAAAATTTCTCCTCCATGCCTGGCTGGCATCGGCCCTTTTTCGACCACTCACCCGCTCATTACCCCCTTAATTCATGCCCGCGTGGAGCTCGGCGCTAGGGAGAATAATTAAAAGGATAATTAAGGGCTTTTTTAATGATTTGATTCAGTGGACCCCTTTCAAGTTAACCGCACGCCGTCCAACGCGTTCACCTTAGACTCCCATTATTGTGACCTTGGCTTTCTGTAATGGTGAGAAGACTGGGGGAATAAAGAAAAAATATATATCAGCTGGGCTGTAATTAAGGGTTGGGGGGGGCGGGGGGGTGAGGTAACTCATGCATAAACACACTCAGACACAATTTCTCAGTAGGTTTAATCACATGACTATGAACGTTCGTAGAAGAGGGAGAACAAAAATCTTGCATATGCTGGGGTGAGGACAGAAACCGAGCTAAAACAGAGCGTATATACAGAATACTTTTGGTATTGACCTTAAACCTTTGACTCAGGGACATTTAATGCCACGTCACTGACCTTTCAGGTTATCATTCATTTATTAATGAATTTTCTATCGATTCAGTTGTGTGTCGAATTCTTTTGTGTGGCAAAAATCAAATAAATTTTTTAAAGTGTATATATGTTTGTATTTGGGTGGTAAAATGTTGCTATTCCTCTATAAAAACTTCTCAAACAATGGCTGGCAAAATAACTTAATAATTAATTATACTGATTCAGGATATCAGAGAACAGAATCGCAATACAAATTGAATTGGCACCTAAGTATCTTCTCCAAGATAAAGCTAACTCTTCTGTCAAAATCTGCTATTACCCAACCATAAAGTTAACTTTACTTGACTCTACCATAAATGGATGCTGAAAATTAGATACTCTACCACAACCAGACATGACTCTTTCAAAAGTTGCTTCTACCAAAAGCCAACACTAAAAACTGACCATTCTTAACCAAAAGCCTTCTCCACAAATTAATTACTCTAACAAAAGCTGACATCATTAATAGCCGACTATATTAACAGCCAATTCCCCCAGTAGCCGACTCCCCCAATACCCAACTCTATTAATAGTTAACTATAATAATAGCCAATCTCCCCAGTAGGCGAATGACCCAGCTGACTCCCCCAGTATCCAACTCTATCCATAGCCATAGCCAACTCGCCTACTAGCACCCCCTACTAATCGACTCTACTTACAGCCGACTCCACCAATAGGTGACTTCCCAATAGCCAACCCCTTCAGATGCCAATTATACTCTATAAACTTTTTATCTACCTGAAGCTGACTCTACTTTTAATCAGTAGGTTTAAACACATGACTTTGAACGTTCGTAGTAATAATATCGCATCAGGAGGTCTGTGGTCATTCCCATTCACATTTTACATCTAGGCATTTGGCAGACGCCCCTATCTTACTTTTCTTTCTTATTATACATTTGAGCAGTTGAGGGTCTTGCTCAAAGGCCCAACTGAGACAACTTGGTGGTTGTGGGATTTGAACCTGGGATCTTCCAAACTGTAGTCCAATGCGTTAACCACTGAGCTACCCCATCACTACCGCTTATCCAGTGTACACAGTTGCAGAGGGGGGGGGTGGGGCTTGGAGCCTCTCTATCACAGGACACACACAAAATTTGGGAACGCCAATTAACCTAATCTGCATGTCTTTAGACTTTGGGAGGAAACCCACCAAGTACAGGGAGAACATGCAAACTCTACACACACACGACCCGAGACGAGAATCAAACCCTCCACCCTGGAGGTGCGACGCCATGGTGCTTACAGTACCACTACATCATTTCAGTATATCAATGAAGAGAGGGAAAAAAAACTACGAATGTTGGGTAAATTTTTATTTCCATACAACTATTTCAATCCTGCTTGATGAGGCAGATCTTCTTGGAACAATTTCTGTTTATCGAAAACAAATTGCATTACTTTTTACGATTAAAATAGACTTCGTTTTTTTCCCATTAAAGGTATATTTTTCCCTGCGTCTTCTACACATGTAATTACCCTGGACCTACAGAAAACTAATGGAAAAGCTGATTGTTTAAAACAATGCAGCTGTTCGAACACCCAATCAAATACTTTTATAACCTCCACATATGTATAATTTGTCTCTTTCAGGACAAGAAATATTTTACAGCCAGACAGATTCTGTTAGAGCACGTTTCTTTTTTTATTTCTACGTCTCGTTCGAGGAAGTAAGATGAAGAGGAGAACTGGAGGATGACCTCATTTCTGTACGGGGTTAAAAGGCCGAGGGGCGGAGCTTGGGGTGAGCTTGCGGCGTTGCGTTAAATATTTGAGAGACGTGCGAGAGGTGTTTGTTCTTTCGCGTCTGCCTTCAAGGGCCACACCTTTGGACCCCGGGCAACAGTATGAGATAACAAGATGCCTAGGAGTCTGTAAACACCGTAAAAGAGAGAGAGAGAGAGCGAGAGAGAGACTCATACACAAGCTTTCCATAGCTGGCGGCACACAGACGTGTAGAAGCAGGAGCCAAAGGAGGCGTATTCGAATCTTGTAAAACGCTAAAACTAAAAACGTTACACACACAGCCATCAAAGCGCCTCTTTCGCGGGCACGTCTGTTAGGATGCGGTGATGTTTCAGCAGCTCTGTTCCGTTACGTCCCTCGATCGAGTTCTCCCGAACACACATGACCGCGTCTAAACATGTATCGGTGCACGTACGCGCACACACGTCCATAAAAGACCTGGAAACACTTGCAGTCATAAAGAGTGTCAGTTTGAGACTTCCTCTGCAATTTTTCGAGGCCTGCGCCGACTTGGCAGACGCGGCGAGGGAACTAATTTGCGCTGGAAGTCTGTGTGTGTGTGTGTGTGTGTGTGTGATTAACGCAGAGTAAAGCTGCCTAGTAGATTAAGACACTCAATTAAGATGTGGCAGGAGGAGGTGTGCGGTAAAAC